>JAOTQR010121857.1:0-23744 GCA_025774065.1 Solanum ossicruentum | reverse complement strand
AA
Source organism: Solanum ossicruentum (assembly GCA_025774065.1). Lineage (NCBI taxonomy): Eukaryota > Viridiplantae > Streptophyta > Magnoliopsida > Solanales > Solanaceae > Solanum > Solanum ossicruentum. The sequence goes on along the minus strand of JAOTQR010121857.1, from coordinate 23,742 downwards.
AGGATTTTTCTGTTAGATCTTTTTAAATACTTTTATGGTTTCCTAATTATCCGTAAAATTAGGTGGCGACTCTGTTTTCCTTTAAAATTTCAAAAAATTGATTTTTCTCAAATTAATTGAGTTTAATTGATTTTGGATTTTTGAATTTTCAATTTTTAAAAATAAAAAGCCATTTTTTCATGATAACAATCACATATCATATGATAACCACACTTGTCTTGAAATCAAGTCATAATCATAATTGGGTAATGACTCACATCATAAATCTCATAAAAACCCTGTTCATGTATGGTTATGTAATGAGGAATGAGAGAATTACAATGGTACATGAAATTCATACTTAAACCAAGATAATGAGATGAAAACATTCATAATACATGAAGAAATAAACAATTGAATCATACTTGAAATTACCAATACATAAATTCATAATTAAAAGGGACATGCAAAATTTCAAATCTTATCCTTGTTAATCAACATAATAAAATTTAACTCAAGTTATAATCAACAATTGATAATGACCCACATTATAATGTCATCAATTTGAATCTAAAATAGGAAACCCACTTGTAAATCATACTTAGAAATCATGAAATTGAAGAAATAGAATCTCGGGCTTCATGATTTGAATGTAATCATGAATGAAATCACATCACTTGCTTAGGAAGATGAGTTTGACAAGAATTTATCTTGAAATTGAAATCCTAATTGAATCCTAACTTGAATACTTGAAGATGAGACTTGGAGAGTGTTTTAGGACTTAGAATTTGAGAGATAAGTGTTATGCTTGAATGAGAGGGTTAATAAAGCATAGGAATTGATTTAGGGGAGTATTCTAGTCATGAAACATGCCTAAGAGTATCAGCAAGGGGAAAAAGACCCCATACCCTTATGGGAATGAACTAGAGAAATGGTGGAGATGCTTTTCACGGAAGCACCTCCAGGGGTCATAGTGCCCACCACGGGCTGTGGTGGGGTCCATAGTGTGCCCCCTTAAAATAAATCATACAAATAAGTTTTACTAAAATGGGTATAACTTTTTCCTCCAAACTTAGAACTGGTAAATTGTATGCATTGGAAAATTAATTCAAAGAGATTTAATTTGGTAGGCCATGGGGCACCTAATTACTTTTTACAAGAAAACATGATTATTTGAAGTTGACTCTTATATCGATTTATGCAAAAAACTTAGCTGATGGAATTATTTTGGACTTGGCTCGGTGTATATGATCCATAATGACCCTAAACCACATGCATAAGCTTGGATTGAAGGCTTGAAAGTGAACTTTTCTTAAGCTTAAATATTCCATGGTCTTTCGACTAGAGCTTGAAAGGAGGGTTCAAAGGGTGTTTTGAGTGAGTGAATGTGAGTCTATGTGTTATGGAGTATATGGAGTGATATGAATAGCTTAGGAACTGATATTGGAGTATAAAAGAGTCCATAGACATTGTACCTAATTAGGAATTCAGAAAAGACTCAGTAAAACATACCAGTTCATATCCGCAGTACACTCCACAAGTCGTGAAGTGCACCATAGCTCGTGGTGCCTTTTGTGGAGTGCAATAAGTACTGGTATAGGGAAAAGTGGGTACTATGGAGCCCTTCATGTTTCCTGGTGTGAACTATGATTCGTGAAGTGGACCGTGGTGTACACCTAATTGGGCAGCCATTTCTTTCGGGCCAAGGCAGGCTCCATGAGCCCCTTCATGATCTGTGGTGCTTGCCACAACTCGTGAACGGATCCTTGAACAGTACGCCTAGCCAAATATCCTTAGAAAATCCATGTACATCCTTGTTTTATCCTTACGAAGTTTGTACACTTGCAAAATTTCTCCCAAAAATGAAATTTCTTGATATTATTGGATCTTATGACTTGTGGGGTAACACTATTTGTCTCTCAAATAGAACAAAACTAATAAAAAAGTCCAATAGTCATGAGTATGGGATGGAGCAAAGAGAAACTATCTCTCAATATGTCACAACTCTACCCATAAGGGAAATGGGAATGTCAATAGGATTCGATCTCACAACCTACATACATATGTAGAATAATAAGGGTGAGTACCAAAAGTACTCAACAAGAGGACCAAAATAAGGTAGAGAATAAAAAATTAGGTACAACTTCCATCCCAACCACATATCTCTACAACCACAGACCTGTACGCAAGAAAAGCCATCATACACATATATATAATACATATATAATCACAATCTCAGTTCATTATATCACAATCGGTCAGTTGCAACAGTTTACAAGAACAAAGTCCATCAACATATCGCACTTGTGCCACTAACACATTTAATGTCATGACCCAAACTATGGCCTAGACGTGACACAACGAATGGCGAACCTGAAGGGACCCCAAACGAGCCTTTTAGCATATCACAGGCACATCCTTAGTTGCGGAAGCAAGATAAACAACAAGAGAAAAAATAAACAAGGGAAAATTGGGACTAAGGGAGAGATTTTAATACTTAAATATCAAAGATTTGTCAAAACTCAAGAATAATACATAACTTATTCAACAACACCTCTGACATAGAAGTTAGCGGGGGCCAAGACAAGAAATGGAGCTTACCCTCATAGTATGACCATAAGTATTCCGAAATATACAAGATTTAGTCTAAGAATAAGCATGAAAGAAGATAGATATTGTCCCCGGAAATAAGGATTCACCAAAGCTAACTTGAACAATCCATCTAGCCATGTGAAGGAGAATCAATGTGAGCTCTGATTCCTACATGGTAATATCATGTAGGCACAAAGTATGTGTTAGTGAATGTACTAAGTATAAAAGAATACAACAAGAGATAGGCAACATAGGCAAAATGCAATATCATAAGCAATGGATAGCATAATAACTATATGTCATGTATGAATGATGCAAGCAATGGATAGCATAATAACTATATGTCATGTATGAATGATGCTTGAAGTAAAACATGCTTATATAAAACATGTTACATTCGAAGGAAGAGACCATCTCTATAGACCAAGCAAACTAAGTGCTTGGAATCCAAGGTAGATTACCTCTTAGAAGTGATTGAGGTACTAACTTCTTACTTGGTTGACGAATATGACCACTCTCAGTCGGAAATGATTAAGATATCAACCCCTCAATTGGTTGATGGCTTACCATCCCCATCTGATACGATTGAGATACCAACCCCTTAATTGGTTGCTGGACATGACCACCCTCCATCGAAAATGATTGAGGTAAGAACGCCTCAATTAGTTGACGGATATGACCACCCTTCATTGGAAATGATTAGGTACCAACCCCCAAATTAGTTGATGGGTTACCACCCCATCCGAGACGATTGAGGCATCATCCCACTATTGGCTATGGTCAACTCACAACACAACAGATACTTCTCATAAAATCAACACATATATACCATCCTTTCATCATCATAAAGTCACTTGACTCATATACTATGCATTAGGCCTTCAACAACTCAAGAAACATAATCCAGATGTTTTATCAAACACTTGGTGGGTGTGTAATGCTAGTATAAAACCATGCAATTCAAGAGTAAAATAATACAAGAAAACTTAACGTAAAACCACCCACCTACACTTGGCAATACCCACATGAAATATACATCAAAACTCTTCATCAAATCTCAAGATAGATTAAAGATTCATAGCTCAAATCATGCTTAAATTGTCACACTTTTACAAAACCCCAACATAGTCATGCTCAAATTCATAATAGAAAATCCATAAGTAAAATCTACTTAGAAACATGAGATTTATATAAAAAGGAAGCTTGGGCATCATGGGTGAAAGAACCCAATAGTTGAAACCTACATACCTTAGCTTTAGAGACTTCCTTGATGAAGATTGGAAATGAAGACTTCAAGGTTGAGTGAAATCCTTAGGATCTGGAATGAGTTTGGAACCTTTGATTTTTGAGTAAAATATTTGTCTAAGTGTTTGGGAGAGTATTGGGTAATGTCTTGATAATATAAAGGTGAAATATGGCTAAGTATAGGTATTTTCACGTATGGGAAGACTTAGTCCCAATATCCAGAAGCTTTGGATTGAGATAAAATAACTGGGCAAAAATAACACTTGTCCATGATGGAGGCGCATCGCGGTACCATTGCGAATAGACATTGGATAAGCAAAAGTATGGATTTTTGAATTTTGATATGGTTGCTCTAAAATCGGGGTTAGACCCATTTCCCACTCAAGTTTTCCCCCTGATCAAGAATATGAAGTTAGACTTTTGATATCATGCACAAATTTTGAAATATATAGAAATTATGATTTAGGGCACTTTCGAGGCACATTTTCGGGCACTTTGGGGTCATTTCATTTAAAATAATGTATGAAAAGGAATTAAATGCCATGATGGGCAAATAATATGAAGCAATGTCAAATATTCATGATGCATACCTATCCTAGGATACACATCCACCGATATAATTATATCAGAACCTATGGGGGCCACACATGGATTATGTATCTGCTTGAACCATTTTCATTTAGCATTTATCTTCCATATCTAGGCGAAACTATTTTTTGGCTTTTGTCTTATTTTTCTTTTCATTTCTATTTGCCGAAGTCATTTTCCTTCAACAAGTTTCGATGCAAAATATAATCACATTTCATGAGTGTGAGAGAATGTAAGGAAGCCACACAACCCAAAAAATTCAATGACCATATTAAATCAATCTCATTGTTCTTTAAACACATGTAGCTTTATCAAAACATCAAATAATAATCACATCATATTATAGCTCAATTTTTGAATAATCTCTTCATCATCTTAGATTAGTTCTACTCCTCATTGAATCCACATTTAACTTGTGTTCATTTGAACAACTTCAACAAACGCTAGATTATACAAACTAGCCCGGCATTATATATATATATACACACACACACACACACACATACATATGATATCTCAATAGTCACTTCTATAATAATATGAGACAATTCCCTACAGCTAGTTCAATACGAACAACCTCCATTTTCAACAATCGAAAAAAGAAAAGCTCAATTTCACATTATCAACTCATAAATCATCATCAATTACAAGTACACTATAATTCAAGAGTCAATTTATATCTATAAACACTTCAACATCCCCATTACCCCATCATATCTACTAAATAATGTCACTAATACCAAATACACGAAGAAAGGAGGGTACTAAGTTCAATTAAATTCAACAAATTTTAGAATCCACTTGTCTCGAATTATCCAAATAAACAATAAGAAACAAGCGTATCTTTGCCTTACGAATCAAATCCAATATATCACAATATATTGGTAAATGAGTTCACAATTGTAATAAAAAGCCAATTGGCACAAAAACTAAGCAATTCAAGGAAACAAAAAGCAAAATTGTTCAAAAATTCCATACCGAAAATCGAGGCCTAAATTTAATTTTTTTTAGATGAAAGCGTACCATGCATAATAAGAAATTCATTAGTAAAAAATAATTAAAAATGGAGCTAAAATAAGCTCATAATCACTACTTTTGTGAAAAATCCAAGTCCATAAAAAATTCTCAATTTTCTCAATTGAAAATTTCAAATTTGATGTTAAACTCATGAAATAATTAATGGGTAATGAAGAGGCAAGTTGAAAATGATTTTTCAGTGAAATCCTTCGAAAAATTGAGCAAACATTATCCGAGTCAAGATCTCAAAATTTAAAAATAAGGAAAATGTCTAAGACTCATGAACAGTGACATGAAATCAAGTCTCTTATATCGGTAAAGTGAACTCACCCATTAAGCAGGCTTTGCTTTAGCGAAGCTTAGTCATAAAAGCAATACTTTGCTTTAGTGCATTACCTTAATTTAGCAACCAGACTCTTGCTAAAGTGAAGCCTGAGGCATCAGAACACAATAAATTTTTCAATCAATTCAAAAGTTCAAAATCAACCTTCAGGATTTGTTCGGAATTTAATGAGTCCATATCTTGGACTCATTTGGGGCTCAAAATATAGCGAAATATTTTCCTCGATGTGCTGTTATACTTCATATGTTGATTAAAATGTGTATTTTATGATAGAATTAAGGATAAAAGAGCATAAATGTATTATGCCAAAAAGGAAGTTTGAAGCAACATTGCTGAAACATTCGACGGATTGTCAAATGGAAACTGAGACTACCTTATATTGCAGTATTTAAGTCCCTAAGTACATGACAGAAAGGTAATGCAGGTGGAAGTTTAGTGGATCACCAAACAGGCTGGCGATGAATAAATACCTTGCCAATAGTTGCAGAGACTTGAGCCTTTAGGTGATGGAGGAAAAGCGGTCAAGTGCACTTTCAGTGCATCATCGAAGTGCTAGGCGATGACTGACCTTGACCGCTGAACGGTAAATTGGTGCATAAACTTTAAGTCAATTGCATGGATTATAAAAGGATATTGTACATAGAATTTCATATCAGATTTCTACAGCATAACATATAGAGATAGAGAAAGAGAGAGAAAGAGAGAGAAAGAGAGTATATAGAAGCTTCTTGATCAAGAGTACAAGAGTTTTGTGATTTCCAAGCTTTGAGAGAGAGATCTGAGAGATTAGTAGAAGATGCATCTTTTCTATTGTAATTCATCTTATCCACTTTCATGGCTACAAATTATGGTATCATTTTCTTACATTTGAACATGTGTGGTTAAACCCCAATGTTGGGAATGTGTATATGATATGGGTCATTCAATTCTTAGCTGGTTCTATGATATTTTGATTATTTTGATGTTTATCTGAGTGTATTTACACTTGTTGCCATATTCAACCTATAATTTGGAGGTTGCAAACTTTGGGCTAACTTCAGATATCTGATTATTGGATTAACTTGAGTGATTATAGTGGATAGCAAGTGTATTAGCTAGAAAGCTTTTGAGGTTTCAGTTGAATGCTACAAAATGGGGTTCAATAGGTAAAGTATTAGGAGATCTACTCATAGTTTCTCATGCTAGACGTGTCCCTGAGTAATTTGCATGTGGCGTTGTAATAAGTTCATATGAAATACTATTGTTGTCGTAAATGAGGTAGTGGTTACTAGCAACCTAACTTACTCACATATTCTTAACTTGAACCATCAAGTATTTAGACCAGGCTAAGTAGTTCTCGTCTCATATCCACACACCCCCGACTTTTCCCTCAATCTATTATTAATTCGCATTTTGGAAATGTTGTTAGATGAACTTTAGTTTTAATTTACTTGCAACCCCCTATTTTTACACTACAAATGCCTAGTTCAACTTATTACTTCATCTTTTGTATGTCCATTCCCTATGAGATTTGACCCCAACTCTTCGGGTTATTATGCTGATAACAATTGTCCACATCTTTCATACATGAGGTGTGCTTGAGCGTTCATCAGAAATGGAACCGTTGCTGTCACGACCCAAGATTAGGGCCTAGAAGTGACACGGCACGAGAGGAACCCGAAGGGACCCCAAGCAAGTCTTTTAGAACATCATTACTCATCCTTGGTCGCGGGAAGCAATAAAATAGCAACAAAGAGTAGAAATAGCAATAATAGGGGCAAAGGGACATCATTCATATCATAATAACAAGAGTCAAGAGAGAGTCAAAGCTCATAACATTTTACATACCATATCCCACAACACTGTAAACCTTAGATGCTTAGTAGGGGCCAAGACAAGCAACCAGGCTCACCCTCATAATAATGGCAATAGATAAACATACAAGACATAAATCTAAACAAAAGCTTGAGAGAACATAGATACTGTCCCCAAACTTGACGACTCACCATAAGCTAACTTGAACAATCTATCTAGCCACCAGGAGAATCAATGGGAGCTCCGGTTCCTACAAGGTGATATTATGTAGGCATATAGTATGCATTAGTACCTTTGAATGTACTAAGTATGTAGGATGCAATGCAACAAGAGATAGTCATCATAGGCATAAAGTATATTCATAAGCAATGAATATCATACTAACAATATGACATGTATGAATGATGCTTGAAGTAAAACCATGCTTATATAAAACATAATACGAGTGTAAGGAGTAGACATTGTAGTGCAATCCAAGGCCTGCCTCCTCCTTGGAGAGGCACATGAGGTACAAACCCCTTCATAAGGTTGATGGAGTACAAACCCCTAACAAGGTTGATGGAGTACAAACCTCCCAACAAGGTTGATGGGTACAAACCCCTAACAAGGTTGATAGGTACAAGCCCCCACAAGGTTGCATGGGCCTACCACCTCTCGAGGGAGGTGATCGAGGTACAAACCCCTCAACAAGGTTACCCGGGCCTACAACCTCCCAGATGAGGCTTGGTCATCCCCAACACTATTGAGATAATATTATATATATATGCACACACACTCCTTTCATCATATTATACCTATATTCCTTTCTTAATCAATATATACATTCTTTTCATCATTAAAAAGTCATTCATCTCATAAGACATGCATTGGACCTTCAATTCCTCAAGAAATCATTATTGGATATTTTACCAAACACTTGGCGGGTGTTTAGTACTAATATAAAACCATACAATTCAAGAGTGAAATCATGCAAAAAAATTAATTGAAAAACCATCAATAGATACTTGGTATCACCCTCAAGCAATATACATTAAAACTCTTCACCAAATCTCAGAATAGATCTTAGATTCACAGCCCAAAACATAGTAAAATAGTCACAATTTCATGAACCCCAATAAAGTGTGCAGTGAATTTCATAATAGATAAGACCCATGAGTAAATCAACTTTAAATTATGCTATTTTTAAGAAACGGAAGCTTAGGCATCATGGGTGAAAGGTACCCATGAAAGAAACCCACATACCTTAATTGACCAAATGGATTGTCCATCCTTAACAATCATATTACAACCTTATGGGCGCTACACTTATTGGAAGCATGATATGTAAGTAGCCAAACCACCCCAAGGCCTCCAACCCAAACCAATTCTTCAAAGCATCACAATACTTAACAACCCCCTTCCAATCCTCCCGATAAAGCCAAGATAGGAGCAGACACAAGCTTAACCTTCAAGGTTTTAGAAACTCTTTTCACACTCATCGACCCACACAAACGAGCATTACTCAGGGTTAACTAAATCAGATGAGAAGCAATAGAAAGAAACCTACTCACAACCTATAGTAATAACCCCCTGAGCCCAAGAAGCTCCTAATATACAATGGATTCAAAGGTCTAGGCCGATCTCTAATCACCTTCGTTTTACTAGGGTCCACCCTAATGCCATCACCCGACATCACAAGACCTAGGAAGGCAACCTCTTGCAACCAAGCTCATATTCCTCCTACTTAGCATACAACTTCCTCCCCTAAACCTTGTAGTGCTACCCTCAACTGACTCACATGCACCCCCCACTTTCGGAGGCAAGCCAACCTATCATCACCCAAGTCATCATAAACATAATAAGTTAGGGTCTAATATTCATGAGACTTATAGACATAATCGGTGCACTAGCAAAATGAAAAAGATACTACCCCAATTCCACAATATCGAAAAGGAAATTCATGAGTTCATCTACCACCCAAAATAATTTGAATAGAAATAACTTAGGTTTAACTCCCCTAAACCCCATGAGGCAAAGAAGGCAACCCTTAGAGATCAATCATACCATAGTCCAAGAAATGGACCTACCTTTTTGCAACCACTTACAATCCCCCACTTAAAGATGGATTTAATAGGGAATCAAAATTTAACTCTATGGACCCAATATTGAATTGGGACACAATACCAACGCAACTAAACCATCGTAGGCATAACATCGAAATCCACCACACTAAGCCCAACAAATCACAAGGCAAGACCTAATGCAACATAAATATGGAACAACATATATGAATCTTCGAACAAGAATAGGCTCACCAATGATATAGACACCAAAGAGAGTTCGGAGCACACATAAAACCCACTAGCAGCCAAAAGAATAATGAAAGAGATAGAGTCACCAGGGCCCATCAATGCAAACACATCAAAGCCAAGGGAAATTTCAACATACCGATAGCAATATTGTGCACCTCATCTTCTTCTTGAGTCACTTGATAAACATGACCACCTTTACCCTTGTCTTGAGTATAATGGCAGTCCAGAATTTTATGGCCTTCCTTACTACACTCAAAGCATGCACACATGTTTCTCCAATATGTACCATCATATTTCCTCCCAACATTTGTGCATCTAGGATGAATCACCCCATCATTACCTCATTTACTCTTATTGTGTCTATGAGGGCAATCTATTATCTTGTGACCCTCCTCTCTCCAATCATAACAAACATTGATATCCCTCAAGCATGAGCCATCATGGCTCTACCACATCTTGGACACCTAGTATAAGGCACCACACCACCACCACCTACATTTGGACTTTGGAACTTCCCTTTACCATGGATCCTCTTGGCCTCCTTAACTCTCCTTTTACCGTTTGAAGTCTTGAGAGCACTTGCTAGTTGATCAAGGTGAGTTGCCAATTTTATCGCTGCTTTGTCCAACACCCAAAGAGCATTGCAAACCTTCGCATTCGTCATATCACCATCCTGAGTAGCTTGAGATATATCTTGTAATGTAACAGATAGGGATTAGCAATAAGCCCTAGGGGACCTAACTCTATCACCAACATAGATCATGAAGAAGTGAAACGTTTCCTAGAATGTATCACAGCCTTCTATTCATAGTCATGACGTGTTTCACAACTACAAATAGGACTTTAATCAACGTTGTGTGTTGGACTCCGAGGATCTAACAACATAGTGCTCTGATACCACGTTTGTCACGACCCAATCCTAGGGCCTAGACGTGACACGATGCAAGGGGAACCAAAGGGACCACAAGCAATCCTCTTAGAATATCATTACACATCCTTGGTCGCGAAAGCAATAAAATAGAAACAAAGAGTAGAAATAGGGATAACCAGGGCGAGGGGACATCATTCATATCATAATAACAAGACTCAAAGCTCATAACATAATACATATAATTTCCAACAACACCTCTAAACCTTAGATACTTAGCGGGGGCCAAGACAAGCAACCGGGCTCACCCTCGTAATAATGGCTATAGGTAATCCAAACATACAAGACATAATCTAAACATAAGCTTGAGAGAAGATAGATATTGTCCCCAGACTTGAGGACTCACTATAAGCTAACTTGAACAATTCGTCTATCCATGAGGAGAATCAATGGGAGCTTCGATTCCTATATGTTGATATCATGTAGGTATAGAGTCTGCGTTAGTACGTTTTTATGTACTAGGTATGTAGGATTCAATACAACAAAAGATAGGCATCATAGGCAAAATGCATAATTATAAGTAATGAATAACATACTAACAATATGACATGTATGAATGATGCTTGAAGTAAAATCATGCTTATATAGAATACAATACGAGTGTAAAAATGACCATTATAGTGCAATCCAAGGCTTGCCACCTTCTTGGCGAGGCGCATGAGGTACAAACCCCTTCATGTGGTTGATGGAGTACAAACTCCCCAACAAGGTTGATGGGGTACTAATTCCCCAACAAGGTTGATGGGTACAAATCTCCAACAAGGTTGATAGGTAAAAACCCCCAAAAAGGTTGCATGGGCCTGCCACCTCTCGAGCGAGGCGATCGAGGTACAAACCCCTCAACAAGTTTATCCGGGCCTACAATCTCCCGGATGAGGCTTGGTCATCGCCAACACTATAGAGATAATATTATATAATACACTCCTTTTATCATCTTATACCTACATTCCTTTCATCATCACATACATACATTCCTTTCATCACCAAAAAGTCATTCATCTCATAAGATATGCATTGGACCTTCAATTCCTCAAGAAATCATAACCAAATATTTTATCAAACACTTGGTGGGTGTGTAGTGCTAGTGTAAAACTACGTAATTTAAGAGTAAAATCATGCAAGAAATTTCATTGTAAAACCATAAATAGATACTTGGTAATACCCTCAAGCAATATACATCAAAATCCTTCATTAAATTTCATAATAGATCTTAGATTCATAGTCCAAAACATAGTAAAACAGTCACAATTTCATAAACTCCAACATAGTGTGCTGTGAATTTCATAATAGATAAGACCCATAAGTAAATCAACTTTAAATAATGCAATTTTTAATAAAAGGAAGCTTGGGAGTCATGGGTGAAAAGAACCCATGAAAGAAACTCACATGCTTTAGCTTTGGAGATTAACTTGATGAAGATTGGAGATGGAGACTTGAAACTTGAATAAGAACCTTGAAATCTGGATGAGTTTGAGAATTGAATTTGGGAGATGAAATATTGGCTAAGAATTTGAGTAAGTATTGGAGAATATTTAGAATGATATGAGGGTGAAAAATGGCTAAGTATAGGTATTTTCAAATTTGGGATCATTTCGGCTGAAGACCCAAAAGCCTTGGACTGAGATAAAAATCACTGGCAACAAAATACATAGGTTCAAGTCTGGTTCGTGATGCAGTCCTACGACAAAGGCAAAATTAATACATGTCCACGATAGTTGCACATCGCGGCACTGTCGCGGATTGGTTCTGGATAAGAAAAATTATGAAAAATAAAATTGCTAATTATTTGCTCTTAAAATCGGGGTTAGGCTCATTCCCCACTCAATTTGACCTCTTGATCAAGAATACGAAGTTAAAATTTTGAAATAATTCACAAATTTTGTGATATATAGAAATTATGATTCTGGGCATTTTTGAAGCACATTTTCAGGTATTTTTCGGGGTCGTTTCAGTTGCCGAGGAATGGAGCTAGTTCTTGATTGAAGTATTTATAGTTAAAACATTGATATTACCTTTTTTGTTGTTTGCTTTTCTTTTAATCATGTGAAAAGATAGATGACAATTAAAATGTGCATGGGTGACAATGTCGGGGATGTAAATTACTTCCACGATGTTGATTAGGATCAAGTGAGTAGTACAAGAGTGATCTAATTGCCCATATTAGCTTGAAATGTTGTGTTTTATATCACTAGCACAATGCTTCAACTACTTGTGCTAAAGGAATTGTTATGATGTCAAGCCCATGAAGATCCCCACGAGTATCTATAAAATTGTATAGACGTTTTCTTTCCATTCAACTTCCTAGGTGTGATACAAGAAGCCATCACATTAGGATTGTTTTTTTTCCTTAATGGAAGAAGCCGTATTATGGTTTGCTGAACTTCCTCATGTTTCAATTACACTTTGGGAGGATGCAATATGCATTTCTTAAGAGATTCTTTCCTCCCTCAAAGATGCTTAAACTCTGGTGAAGTATTGAGAATTTTAAAGGGATTGACGGTGAATCACTACATGAAACATGACTAAGGTTTCAGAAACTCCTAGTCCATGGAGTTCTGAATCACTTTCTTTTGAAATACGTCTATGTGAGTTTGGATACTGTTAACAAAGGTGTGACTAATTAATTGGTAGGAGGAGGAATCATGAAACAAATATTTTCTGATGTTTGTGAGCTATTAGATGATATGACCAAGATAAATAGAGCTCGGTATTCAAGCAATGACCTCATCACAATGGGGAACATCCAAGGAACAATTAGCCAATGATCAAGAGAAGGATGAAAACATGGCTAAAATGTTGACTCAATTAGATCTCTTGACAAAATAGGTAATGGGTAATGACCGGGAAAGTGTTAATGATATAGATGTTGTTGGTGATGCAACTTATGGTAATGTACCTTATGAAGAAGGTTATAGTGAAAAGGAGTATTATATTGAAAATTAGATCATGGTTTCTCAGTCGACTTTTTCAAGGCCTCCTAAGAATCAAGGTTAGAACAACTGTGCTGGATGGAGAGATAGAAATTGGCTGGATCAACCTCAACCCAGAGTTTAGAGAGATAGGGATTGTGCAAGAGATAGGTATATTTTCCCCATGATAGGGTGAAGCCTGCTGAGCCTATTGTGAATCTGGATAGTTTCCAAACTAAAGACATGTTGACTAGGATTTTGGACAAAGTTGAGGCTTTCGATAAGGTGTTGAAGGAGATATAGTAAGATTTCTCACAACTGATCCAAACCAGGGCTTTGCATTTAGTATCCATTAAGCATTTGGAGACCCAACTTAGAAACATCTCAGCTTATCTAAACCAAACACAGAAGAAAGGGCTACCTAGAGATACAACTGCCAACCAAAAGAATATTGATTAGCAATGCTTAGCTATCACGACTTGTAGTGACAAAGTTGTTGAAGGTATTGTATCCAGACCTAATGGTGAGGTAGGTGGTGATAAAGAGTTGGAAGTGGATGAAGGTATTGTCATGACCCAAGCCTAGGGCCTAGACATGATCGGCGAATGAGGAATCCGAAGGAATCCCAATCAAGCCTCATGGCATATCCTCACACATCCTTGGTCGTGAAAGCAATTAAAATGAAAATAAGAGATTAGCATAAAAAAGGAGAATTAACACTAAGGGTAAACTTCCATATCACCATCATCAAGAAATCAGAGAACCATAGCTAATAGCATATATACATAACATGTCTAACAACACCTCTACTACATAAATAAGAGTGAGGGACAAGACAAGCAATCGGGCTCACCCTCATAGTCAATACATACATAAAAGAAAGGTAGTTTTGAACATGATAAGAGACCATAAGCAACGTCCTTGGAATGGAGGACTCACTAACAAGCTTGAGTGAATTTGTACTAGCAACGTGTGTGGAGGTGCTCAAGTGGGACCCCAGTTCCTACATAGTGACATCATGTAGGCATTATGCATTAGTACATCGGAATGTACTAAGTATGTGGGATGAAATGCAACAAGAGATAGCAATATAATAAAAATCCATAATCAGAGCAAATGATAGTATATTAGCAACATGGCATGCATGAACAATACTTGTAGTAAAACATTCTTGAAAATAATGATACTTGCATACCTGCTTAACACAATAAGGTGACATGTCTAGATCGCCCAAATACTTTATACTATAGAGTGAGAGATATATCATGAGTCATAACCCCTTCTAGTATGTAATGGGTAGTACAAGAGGGTAAAATGATAGCATAGTTCATAAACCTACATGTAAACATGAGATAACGAATAATACAGGAGGGTATAAGGTAGCATAGGTCATAACCCCTACATGTCATAACCCTTACATGTTATAAGGCATACCTTATAGTTCATAACCCCTTCATATGAGTATATTGTATAACCCCAAATCATACACAACGGTAAGGAGTACATCATAGTTCATAACCCCTACATATAGAAGTGAGAAAGTGTGTATATTGCATAACCCAAATCATACACGATGGCATGAAGTACATCATAGTTTGTAATCCCTACATGTAGAAATGAGTTAGTGAGTAGCACATGAGGGTAAAGGTATCATAGGTCATAACCCCTACATGTATAAATAAGTAAGTAAATAGCATTGATTCATACATGAGGGTAAGGTGTAGAACATGGTTTATAATCCCTACAGGTAGGAATTGGCCTTGCACTAGAAGGTGAAGCATATAACATAGTTCATAACCCTTTCTAGTAGGATTCACAATTGATAAGAGCATAAACCTTAACATAAGAACCCAATAATTCATCAATAATTCATAAGAACATAACAACCCAACAATTCACTTGTAATAACATAGGTGTTTTACATGTTTTAAGCACACATATTTTACATTCCTTTCATCATCATATACATACATTCCTTTTCATCATCATTTAATCTTCATTCCATTATCATATAATCATCATATAATCATTCAACTCATAAGACGTGCATTGGACCTTCAATTCCTCAAGAATCCATAACCGAACATTTTATCAAACACTTAGAGGGTGTGTAGTGCTAGCGTAAAATCATGCAATTGAAGAGTGAAATAATGCTAAAAATTCTAATGTAAAATCATTAATAGATACTTGGTAACACCCTCAAGGAATAGACACAAAACCCTTCATCAAATCCCACAATAAACCTTAGATTTATAGCCAAAAACATAGTAAAACAGTCACAATTTCATAGACCCCAAATTGTGTGCAGTGAATTTCATAATAAATAAGACCTATTAGTAAATCGACTTTAAATTATGCAATTTTTAAGGAAAGAAAGCTTGGGTATCATGGGTGAAAGGAAGCCATGAAAGAAACCCACATACCTTAACTTTGGAGATGAACCTGATGAAGATTAGAGATAGAGACTTAAAGCTTGATTGAATTCCTTAAGATTAGAAGAGGGTTTTTGCACTTGAAATTTGAGAGAAATATAAGACTAAGTGTTTGAGTGAGTTTTGGGGAATGTCTTGTATGATAAGAAGGCAAATGTGACTAAGTATAGGTATTTTCTCATGTGGGAAGGCTTAGGCCCAAGAAATAAAAGTCTTGGACCGAAGTCAAAACTGAGCACATAATAACACAGGTGTGTGTCGAGGAAGGAACACACACTTTATACTAGAAATTGACACTTCAAAATTTTGGATTTTTTCACAGTTGGTCTAAAATTTGGGTTTGACCCATTACCCACTCAATTTTGCCCCTGAACAAGAATATGAAGTCGGATTTTTGAAATATCACACAGATATTTAGATATATGGAATTTACAATTCCAAGCACTTTCGAGGTTCATTTTTGGGCACTTTTTGGGATCATTACAATACCTCCCCCTTGGGAACATTCGTCCTTGAATGTCAAAGAAACACATATGAGAAGAGTAATCATGATGAAATCAGCCCCAACAAGAATGCAATAATACACTCAAAACACCATTTTCAAAATATCAAAATAAGTGTCAAAAATCGTCATGAACTTGTTAGCATAAACATGGATGCATGCAAATGACATAGAGGCTGAAACATAAGGCTTGGAATCATGAATGGACTTGTTATATCATCATCTGCTTGAATATAATGAAAGAGATATGGATATTATTTCTCCATGCCCACTCCTCGAGAAACACTTTCGATTAGACGAACCTTCCAAAAAGCCTTAACGAACACCATATCCTTATCAATCAACTTTAAACACACACAAAAGCCACTTAGTACTGGAAGTCATCATCTCCCCCTTGGGAGAAGACCTCCCTATATCATCCCTCAACAATACCTCCAATTCTATCAAGATGAAATTCAAAGCCTTACTTAACTAGACCCCTTCAACCATGGAAGATTTGGAACCATCAAGCCACTATACCACCATTCTATGCTTCATTCAACCTAGTCAACTGGTGAACTCCTCCAACCACCTTATTGCCACCCAAAGGTCTCCATTTTCCATAATTAATAAACAACCTCACCTCCTCCGAATTCACAACATCACCCTCAAATAATTCACAAGCTCTTCCTCACTTCTAGAAGCAATCAACATATCATTACTAAGGACCACCACAATGTAATAAGGTAGGGATTAAAGACCCTATTCATGAGACCTATAGACATGACCGGTGCATAAGCCAAACCAAAAGACACCACCTCAAATTCAATATACCGAAAAGGACATTCAATAGCTCATTGGTCACTGGAAACAACTCAATAGAATTAACTTAGGCTCCACACCCCTATTTCTTACAAGATGATAATGAAATCCCTTAGAGATCAATTGTATACTAAAACAAGAAATGGACCTATCCTTTCACTACCTCTCAAAGACGGGTCATAGGGGAATTGGAATCTAACTCTGTGGGCCATACCATCTATGGAGACACAATATGCATGCAATTAATCTATCCCAAGTATAATCATCAAAATCTACCACATCTAATCCAACAAAACCATAAGATCGAAATGCGACATGACTGTGGAATAATTTCCATAGACCTTCCTAGCCACAATAAACTCACTAATGGGATATATAGCAAAAGTCCACATAATAATCAGAAACACACATGAAGCCCATAAGCAATAAAAAAGAAACTTCAACACACTGGTGGCAATATCGGGTGCCTCATCTACCCCTTTCCTCCGTTGAAGAGCATAGAAATGACTACATCTTGGAGAACCTCCTTGATCATTATACCTACTTGGGGCATCTTGATTCATATGACTACCTTGTCCTCGAGGATGACCCTCCTTGTCCTCGAGGACTACCCTCCTTGTCCTTGTTCTGGATATAAGGGAAATCAATAAGCTTGTGACCTTCATTTCCACACCCATAACATACCCTTGAATTCTTTAAGCATCTGCCATGATGATGCCTTTCACATTTTGGGAATTTTGGAAAACTCATTCCACCATTACTTCTTTGGAACCTTGTTCTATCCATTCCTTCTATAGTAATTCTCTTGTTTGGAGTACTAGAAGACCCTTGGCCTTAACTCGATACATTGTTGGAACTGGTCATCGTCAATCCGAGTCCTCTTGGACTCTCCACTCCTCTTCTTCCTCAGTTTGTAACCCTTAAGTTGTTTGGCATAAATTATGAGGCGGGACAAATCCATATCATTGATCAACATAGCGGACCGGCATTCTTCACTCACCAAACCAGAGACACCCTTCACGAACTTGTTCATTGTAGCCCTTTGGGTTGGCAACCAAGAGAGAAACATACTTAGAGAGTTGGTTGAACTTGAGGGCATACTCCCCTACACTTATTGACCCTTGTCTCAAATTTATGAACTCCACCATCTTGGCCTCCCTAAGCTTAAGAGGGAAGAACTGATTAAGAAAAGTTGCCTTAAACTCTTCCCGTAGAACCACATTGTTGACTCCCTTCTCCTCCCCCCCCATTGATTGTACCATAATTGTGCTACCCCTTTGAGTTGGTAGGCCGCTAACTCTGCTTTATCTTCCGATCTAACCCCCATGATGGCCAATACCTTGTAAACCTCATCAATGCACTCTTGAAGGTCCTCATCTACCTTTAATCCATAGAATTCCAGGGATTCATTCTCATGAAGTCTCTCACCTAAGAAGCGGGTGTAGGAGTATGGGGGGCTTAGGCCCCCTAATTAACTTGATGGGCCATAACTTGAACTAGCAAGTTAAAAATATCACGGAGCTCACCATGAGTCGGTTGTCCCTCAGGAGCGCAGGCTCTTCTTTCTCTTATGTTAGGCATGATCAGCTAGCATGGCAAGGAAAAATCATTAGGGGGAAAAGTAATAACTTTGACTTTATAGAACGACGTAGAACATGAAGAAGAGAAACATTTCCTAAAATATCTCATAGCCTCCTACTCATAGTTGTGGTGGATAACACAACCATGAATAAGAATCTAATCAAGGTGGTGTGTTGGAATCCGAGGATCTAATAGCCTAGTGCTCTAATACTATCTTTGTCATGACCCAAGCCTAGGGCCTAGATGTGACCGACAAATGGGGAACCCGAAGGAACCCCAAACAAGCCTCATAGCATATTATTACATATGCTTGGTCGCGAAAGCAATTAAAATAACAATAAGAGATAAGCATAAACAAGGGGAATTGGGATAAGGGTAAACTTCCATATCACCATCATCAAGAAACAAGAGAGTCAAGGCTCATCAAATAGATACATAACATGTCCAACAACACCTTTACTACATAGATAAGAGTGGGGGCCAAGACAAGCAACAGGGTTCACCCTCATAGTCAATACATAGATAAAAGAAAGGTAGTTTAGAACATGATAAGAGATCATAAGCAACGTCTCTAGAATGGAGGACTCATAGACAAGCTTGAGTGAATTCGTACTAGCCACGTGGGTGGAGATGCTCAAGCGAGACTCTGGTTCCTACATGGTAAATCATGTAGGTATAGAGTATGCATTAGTACATTGGAATGTACTAAGTATGTCGGATGCAATGCAACAAAAGATGATAATATAATCAAAATACATAATCATAGCATGAGATAGTATATTAGCAACATGGCATGCATGAACAATGCTTGTAGTAAAATATTCTTGACAATAATCATACTTGCATAACTTGCTTAACATAACAAGGCGATATATTTAGCTCACCCAAATACCTTGTACTAAAGGGTGAGAGATATATCATGAGTCATAACCCCTTCTAGTATGTAATGGGTAGTACAAGAGGGTAACATGATAGCATACTTCATAACCCTACATGTAAACATGAGATAACGAATAACACAGGAGGGTAGAAGGTATCATAGGTCATAACCCCTACATGTGTGCATATTAGGGTAAGGAATATCATATAGTTCATAACCACTTCATATGAGTATATTGCATAACCCCAAATCATACATGAGGGTAAGGAGTACATCATAGTTCATAACCACTACATGTAGAAATGAGTAAGTGTGTATATTGCATAACCCCAAATCATACACGATGGTATGAAATACATCATAATTCATAACCCCTGCATGTAGAAATGAGTAAGTGAGTAGCACATGAGGGAAAAGGTAGCATAGCTCTTAACCCCTACATGTAGAGTTGAGTAAGTAAATAGCATTGATTCATACATGAGGATAAGGTGTAGAATATGGTTCATAACCCCTACATGTAGGAATTGGCCTTGCACTAGAGGGTAAAGCATATAACATAGTTTATAACCCCTTCTAATAAGCTCTACAATTTACAAGAGCATAAATCCTTAGCATAAAAACCCAATAACTCATCAACAATTCCCAAGAACATAACAACATGAGAGACCAACAATTCACTTGCAATACCTTAGATGCTTTACATGTTTTAAACAAATATATACATCCCTTTCATCATCATATACATACATTCCTTTTCATCATCATTTCATCATCATTGTATCATTATTGCATCATCATATAATCATCATACAATCACCCAACACATAAGACATGCATTGGACCTTCATTTCCTCAAGAATCCATAATCGAACATTTTATCAAACACTTAGAAGGTGTGTAGTGCTAGCATAAAATCATACAATTCAAAAGTGAAATAACGATATCAAATCCAATTTAAACCCATCAATAGACACTTGGTGTCTCAAGGAATAGACATCAAAACCCTTTATCAAATTCCACAATGGACCTTAGATTCATAGCCAAAACGTAGTAAAATAGTCATAATTTCATAAATCCTGACAGTGGGTGTAGTGAATTTCATAATAAATAAGATACATGAGTAAATCAACTTTAAATGATGCAACATTTAAGAAAAAGAAGCTTGGTTATCATAGGTTAAAGGAACCTATGAAAGAAACCCACATACATTAGCTTTGCAGATGAACTTGTTGAAGATTAGAGATGGAGACTTGAAGCTTGGTTGAATTCCTTAAGATTCGGAGAGGGTTTTGGCACTTAAAATTTGAGAGAAATATAATACTAAGTGTTTAAGTGAGTAATGGGGAATGTTTTGTATGATAAGAATGCAAAATATGGCTAAATATAGGTATTTTCATGTATGGGACGACTTAGGCCCAAGACTTAAAAGTCTTGGACCGAAGTCAAA
Source organism: Solanum ossicruentum (assembly GCA_025774065.1). Classification (NCBI taxonomy): domain Eukaryota; kingdom Viridiplantae; phylum Streptophyta; class Magnoliopsida; order Solanales; family Solanaceae; genus Solanum; species Solanum ossicruentum. Next base: position 2,413 of record JAOTQR010121857.1, on the reverse strand, counting down.
ACTAAGCACAAAATAACACAAGTGCATGTCACGGAAGGAACATGCAATTTACACTGGAAATTGACACTTTTATATTGCAGATTTTGCTACGGTTGCTTTAAAATTTTGGTTAGACCCATTTCCCACTCAACTGTGCCCCCCAAACCAAAATATGAAGTTGGAATTTTGAAATAAAGCACATATTTTTAGATATATGAAATTTATGATTTTGGGTACTTTCGAGGCACATTTTTGAGCACTTTTTGGGGTCGTTACATGTATAGTGAATGTGAATGAAAATATGATGTGTTGTGAACAAAGGAAATGAGACACTCAGTAACCCCATGAATAGTGAAAAGGAGAAAGTTAGGGGTGATTCAAGTAATGCTAAAAGTATATCTCCCAAGAATGCAAACTCAACCTTGAAGTTAAAGGGTTATCAGATCAAGATTGATCCTTCATTCCCTCAAAGGTTGGTAAAAAAGGAGGAGGTTACCAAATTTCAGAATTTCCTTTTAATATTTAATTTACTGTCCATCAAAGTCCTACTAGTTGAAGTAATAATGGAAATTCTTGGGTATGCAAAGTTTATAAAAAAATTGGTGACCAAGAAAAGAACCTTAAAATATGAAATGATTGAAATACAATATAATTGCATTGCAATTTTGATAAAACACTTGGTTGCTAAAAAAGAATACCCTTGTGCATTCATAATTTCAGATACTATCAAAGCTTGTAAGTTTGGCAAGCATTGTGCGATTTAGGTGCAGACATAAATTTCATGCCCTTGGTCATCTTTGAAGAGTTGGGGTTGGATACCCATTCACCAATGAAAATGCATTTGCTTATGTCTGACTGATCCATCTAAAGGTCAGTTAGGATTCTACATGATGCCTTGGTAAAGGTGGATAAATTTATACTACTATCTGATTTTGTGATTTTGGATCGCAAAGTAGATGCTGATGTGCCCATCATCCTAGATAGGCTTTTCTTGGCTCCCGAAATGTCTTTGGTGGATGTCGAAAGGGAAGACTTCATATTTTGGGTGAATGGGGAGAAGGTTGTGTTCAATATTTACAAGACCATGAAGAAAGCAAAGAACCTTCAATAGTGTCAGTGACTGATCGAACTTAGGTTACTTGAAGTTGGAAGGACAACATCGTACCCCGATGTTAACTACAACACTACTTGAGAGGCAACCCAAGGATGTTTGCTAAGCTTTTCTTTTGAATAATAGGTGTTACTTATACAAGTGTTTGAAAATGGAGAAAGTGGAGTGCAAGAAATAAGTGCGATATGAAGAGCCAAATCCTCAGATCATGGAGTAAAGATGGTGATTGTCAATTTGACCTACTTTTAAGTCAGTTAATGACTCTTAAATTACTGTCAAAATATGCAATCAAAGTTTTGCCTTAGTGAATCACCGAATCAGATGGGGGATGTATAATTTCATTGCCTTTTGAGTATGAAATGAAGGTGCGGTTGTTGTTAAAAAAGGCTATCACGAATACATTCAGTGTATCGCCGAATGTGTTTGGCGGAGTGATTCAGCATCATGTTAACATCATGCGTTACTGACCTATTTTAGGATTTTAAAATTCCTCTACTATTCATTCTCCATATTTCCCCCTTTTCACTTTTTGAGGAAGCCAAACTTCCCTATAGCTTTTCTTTTTGCATTTTCCTTTGGACTTAGTGTATTTCATCGTCATAATTCTCATTTGGATACTCTCATTATTAGTACATCATCATTGAGGTATGTTTTGACCCTTTGTTTTTACTTTTTGAGAATGATATTGATTGATAAGGGCATGATTAAAGTTTTAAGAAGTTGAGAATCATAATGTGTTGTTGAAATCTTGTCGAAAATCATGTCAGTAATATATTTTGATCATTGTAGAGCTATATTTTGATTATAATTGACTTATTTGGCTTCTTGATTCTATTGAGAAATTGTTTGATATAGGTTAGGATTCAATTTCATGAATATGTTGTCCAATCAGTGAATGTGATGGCATATTGTGCCAATCTTAATCATGTTGAGTTGTTGAATAACCTTTAGTTGGGACATTGCGATAAATGATTGAATATGCATGCTTGTTAAGTCGATTGCTTTTGTGGGCTAAGGGTAAAGTCCGCATAACCCCTGAATTTGTTTGAGCAACTTGAACTTGCATAATGATATAATGGATTATATCATTCTTAAGGATAAGTCATCGTTGGATTGAATTTGTAGCCATGTTGATAGTGTGAAGGTAGTGATAGACCTTTGTGCATGTGTTGATATATTGATGGTAGGGTAGTGTAACACCCCACATTTTACATGTACTATTGCTATGTAAATGAATCATGTTATGGTTTGGTAAAATTAGCATCAATTCTTGAAAGTGCTTGAATCTCGTGTTAATGGGCGATATGTGATTCTAAATGCTTA
>JAOTQR010121846.1:0-23745 GCA_025774065.1 Solanum ossicruentum | reverse complement strand
TAGGAGTACAGGATATTCAGCTGCTGTCACCAAGCTCCAGGTTGCTTCGGGGCTTTGTACATGTCTAGAGCTTACATATCTTTATTGTATAGTTTTTTGAGGCGGGCCTGTACCGACCCTTATCAGATATTTTTCTTTATTTAGAGGCTTTGTAGACTATGTAAAGCAAAGTGAAGTCATGTCTCATACCATAGACGCTGGGGCTCCAATGGCCTAGTCATTTGTATTTCTTTTTGGCTTGTTATCACTGTTTATCTTATTAAAGACATGTCAAACATATAAATCCCTCACAGTATGTATAGAAAAAGCATAGACACAAGTTGGTCCTCCCGAGCCTTATCGACAACGGGTGCCAGTCCGCCCTAACGGGACTTTGGGGCGTGACATACTTGGTCCAACTAGTCACTTTCGCCTTGAACAACAATTCCTTGTAGGATCATCCCCAACCTCTAAAGTTGAATTATTATGCTGATGACAATTGCCCCTTTTGCCTTAAAGTAGTCGAGTTAAGAAACATCATAACTCATCCAACTAATTTCATTGGATATTTGTCAACTCAATTCATCACATCAATTATCAACTCTTTAATTAGGAACATTCTTTTAAGATTTAGCTCATGACTCATAAAGACTCTCCACTATCCATCAATTCAACAACATAGTATTTTAGAAACAAGAATGGGCATAAAGCATTTAGAAACTCTATAGACTCTTTAAGTTCAAATTATACTCATGTATACCCATTTAAGTGTAATATGTAACAATAACAAAAATTCTTTCTAGGGTTCATGTAGAATGTAAAATCATGTATTTTAAGTATTCAATTCATCAAAACTGTAATTCATGAAAAATTATATAGAAATACATTAGAATTTAAGAAAAAGCTTCAAGAAACATCCAAGGGAAACTTAATTCGTTCGCAACTCTAACAATTCAGACTATGGGGTACATGGGATAGTAAAATCTATGTCCTAGTTAGCCTTATATACCTGGAAATTTGGGTCATGGAATGGCTTGGAATAACTCATAAGATCCTATTCAGACCCTAGCTTTTTCTCCATTGAAACCTTGCTCTAAGTTGAAGATTGTGTTTTTGCATAATAAAACTAATTAGATATATTTCAGATTTTATTTAGGTGTAAAAACGTCACGTTAAAGCTTTGAAATGGTGAGAAAATATTAAAATAACCTTTCTTAAAAAGTTGTCGAAGTTGGTCACGGGCCAACCTATAGCCCGTAAGAACCAATCCATAAACTTTTGGGTAAATTTTGGGGTCTTTGGATCAATTCCACGAGTCCAGATGGTCTGTAGAAGAACATATGACCCATAGGTGGGCTCATCAAGTTGGGGGCTCAAAAATGGATTTTCAAGAGTTTTTCCCATGATTTAGCGGATAGGACGTAACTTAAACCATGGCTCATAAGTCATTTCGTAAGTACACTCTGCTTTGGTAGTTTGTAGTATAATGGATATAACGTTTGACTCTAAAATCCAAATGAGACAAAATCAGTGGCGTTAGAAAGCTAATTAATTGAGCTTTCATTTGGTAGGTCATATGCCATATAATTATTTGTGTGCTAAAGGTTATGGTCATTTAAAGTTGACCCTTGTATAATCTAACCTGAGAAACTTAATTGTTAGGAAAGTTTTGAACTTGTCTAAGTACTTGAGGTTTCTTATGACCCTAATCCATTTCCCATATATAAGAATGAGGCTTGAAACATACATACTTGTAAGAATAGAGTTATGGGGAGTCACAAATATTGATATTGGACTCTTATTTAGGTTTGATTCTTTTTCTTCATATTGTTTTTACTTGCCTTGCTCAGTCAGCCTATGATGTCTAGTGGCTGCCTTTTTATCTAGTTTTCATGACCCAGGACTAGGGCCTAGACATGACACGGCGAATGGGGAACTCTAGGAACCCCAAATAAGCCTCTTAGCATATCAATCACACATTCTTGGTCGCAAAAGCAAAACATCAACAACAACAGACATAAATAAGCGAAAACGGGACTAAGGGAAACTTGGATAATAATGAAATACTCAAGAGTCAAGCTCAATGCATATATACATCAATTGTTCCAACAACACCTCTAAACATATATTGGAGCGGGGGCCAAGATACTTTCCGGGCTCACCCTTGTTGTATCAAGTGTTCAATATAAGAGTAACAAAAGACAAGAGTGACATAGATAACATCGCCAAACTTGAGGTCTCACCAAAGCGTATCTCTGAAGCAACAAACTAGCCACATGGAGGATGATCGAGAGGTACTCCGATTCCTACATGGTAACATCATGTAGGCATAGAGTATGCGGCAGTACGTTTGAATGTACTAAGTATGTAGGATGCAATGTAACAAGACATAGGCAACATATTCAAAATGCATAATCATAAGCAATGGACAAGTATAATATCAATATGGCATGCATGATCAATGCTTGAGGTAAAACATTCTTGTAAATCATATAACTTTGCAAATATAGATTACATGTGTATGAGGAGACCATAATCATAGACCAAGCAATCTATTACTTGGAATCCAAGGCATATCACATCTTTGGAAGGTGTTTGAGGTATCTATCCCTCAACATGGTACCATGGGGCATGCCACCCCCAACAAGGTGGCCATGGTATCTACCCCTTAACATGGTAGTACGGGCATGTCACCCCTGAAAAGGTGGTCAAGGTATCTATCCTTCAACATGGTAGTATGACCATGTCACCCCCCGACAAGGTGGTCAAGGTATCTGCCCATCAACATGGTAGTACGAGCATGTCACCCGAAAAGGTGGTTGAGGCATGACACCTCCTCAACAAGATGATTGGGCATGGCACCCCCCTCCTCCAATAAGGTGTGGTCAACTTGCAACACTATAGGTACTTTTCATGAATTCAATACATATGTACGATCCCTTAATCATCATAGAGTCACTTGCTTCATAATCCATGCAATAGGCCATTAATAACTTAAGAATCCTTGTTAAGGTATTTCATCAAACACTTGGTGGTGTGTAATGCTAGTTCAAAATCATGCAATTCAAAAGTGAAATGATATGAGAAATGTCAATGTAAATCAACCCACAAACATATAATAAAACCCTCATATAATATATCTTGAAATCCTTCATCAAATCTCATAATAGATCATAGTTTCAAAGCTCAACACATGCATAGTCACAATTGACAAACTATCTCATAGTATAAGCTTGAAAAAGATACATATGAGTTTTCAATTAACATCTTATAAAACCATAACATAATTTGTAATTATAATCCATTATAAGTAATACCCATAAGTAATACAACATGAAAACATGGAATTTTCATAAATTAGGATGGTTAGACTCCATGGGTGAAAGGACCCAATGGATGAAACCCACAGACCTTGAGTTTGGGTTTTCCTGGATCTAAACCTGAAGAGACTTGAATCTTGAATTGAGTTCTTAAGATCCAGAATTAAGCTTGAGACACTTGAATTTGGATTAAATATTTTGTTAAGTCTTGGAGAGAGTTTTGAGAGAGTTTTTTGAGTGATATAGAGTTGAAAAATTGCAAAGTATAGATGTTTTTAAGCATAAGTTGGCATAAGGTCAAGATCCTAATGCCTTAGGCCAAAGCAGGAGAATTAAGGAAGTGTGAACATACCTCCGCAATAGGTCTGCGTCGCAGAGGCATCGCGGATGCCTACTGGAATTGCAAAATTTGGTGAAAATCATTTATCGCTATGGATCTTCTAAAATTTGGGTTATACTAATTTCCTGTCCTATTTTTCCCCCGATCAAGAATATGAAGTTGGATGTTCGATATCACGCATGGATTTTGAGATATACGAAAATTACGATTATAGGCCTTTTCATAGCATATTTTTGGGGCATTTTTTAGGCGTTTCAGTATCTCCTTCTTGGAAAAATTCTCCTCAAATGTCAAAGAAGTGTCTATAAGTGAAATAATCATGAAGATTTCATCCCGACATGAATGAAACAATTACACTTAAACATCACTTTCAAAAAGAAATCTCAACATGAATGTCAAAATCATCATGAACTTGGTACTATACAACATGATATGAGGGTTGAAACTTAAGACATGAAATCATATAGGGGACTTAAATTAGTACCTTTAGCTTGACTAGAATGGAAAAGGTACGGTTATCACTTTCTCATGTCCGCCTCGGCTTCCCAAGTGGCACTTTCAACTTGTTGATTTTTCTAAAGAACCTTGACGGAAGCTACATCATTGTTTCTCAACCTCTACACTTGCCTATAAAAAATCTCCACCAAGACCTTCTCATAAATCAAATTATCCTCTACAACACCCACAACATCAAAGGGAACTATAGGACTAGGGTCACCTATACATTTTCCCAACATGGACACATGAAAGACCAGATGAACCATATTCATACCAATGGGCAACTCCAACTCATAGGCCACCTTACCAATCCTCCTCAACACTCTATAAGAACCTTCAAACCTTGGGCTCAATTTACCCTTCTTGCGAAAACGAACCACACCCTTCATAACTGAGACTTTCAAGTAGACCCAATCACCAACCTTAAACTCAAGATCTTTCCTCCTCACAGTGAAATATAACTTTTGTCTACTTCAGGTTGTTCTCAATCTCTCCCTTATCAACCTTTCTTTCTCTAAGGCCTCCATGACCAAATACGAACCTCACAAAGCCATCTTCCCCACCTCAAACCATCTAGTCCCGGACCTACAACATCTACCATAAAGAGTTTCAAAAGGAGTCATACTAATCCTTGAATGATAACTATTGTTGTAAGCAAACTCAATGAGTGGACTATGTTCATCCCAACTACCTTTAAACTTAAAAACGCAAGCTCTAAGCATATACTCAAGAGTTTGGACAGTTCTCTAGGATTGACCATCTATTTGAGGATGAAAAGTCGTGCTAAGCTTAACCATGCTACCAAGACCTCTTTCGAAGGACCACCGAAAGTGAGAAGTGGATTAAGCACCACGATCTGAAATGATAGAGAATGGCACCCCATGCAATCTAACCAACTTATGCATATAGAACTTGGCATAAACTTTGGCACTAAAACTAGTTTTGACCAGTAAGAAATGAGCCAACTTTTTCATTCTATCCACAACAAACCAAATAGAATCAAAATACTTTCTAGTCTTAGGCAACCCAACCACAAAATCCACATTGATTTCCTCCCACGTCCAAGTAAGAATCTCTATATCTTGGGGTAGGCCACCCGAACTTTGATATTAGGCTTTTACTTTTGGAAATTGTGACATCCGGATATTAATTTAGCAATGTCTCTCTTCATACCACCCCACCAATACACTTCCCTCATATCTCTATACATCTTTGTAGAACTGGGTGAGTCGAATAGGACGAATTATGAGCCTCATCTAAAATCAACTTTCTCAAGTCATCAACATTAGGCAGACACAACCTACCTCTCCATTGGGAGAAAACCTCCACTTTACCATCTGCCACTAAGGCCTTCAATTTTAGCAAGCCAGGGTCAAGTTCTTGTTTTTCTCCACCTCTTCAAATTAAGGAAGATTTGGAACCATCAAAAACTACTACACCACCATTATCAAAATCATCCAATCTAACCCCCAATCTAGCAAACAATGAACCCCTCTAGCCACCTCTTTGCCACCATCATCAACATGAGTTGGACTACCCATAGACACCCTACTAAGAGCATCGACCACTACATTACCTTTGGTGGGGTGATGATGCACAATCATATCATAATCTTTAAGGAGCTCTAACCAACTTATTTGTCTGAAGTTAAGATCGATTTTGGTGAACACATATTAAAGACTCTTATGATCAACAAACACATCAAATGAACCCCATATAAGTAATGACGCCAAAATTTCAAAGGAAGTACCATGGCCGCCTATTCAAGATCATGGGTGGGATAATTCTTTTCATGCACCTTAACTTATGTAGGAAAATATGCTATCACCTTACCATTTTGCATCAAAACACACCCCAAACCAATTCTTGATGAACCACAATATGCAACAAAGCCTTCCAACCCTTCCGATAGAGAAAAGATAGGAGCGGAGACAAGCTTATCTTTCAAAGTTTCAAAACTGTTTTCACACTCACTAGTCCAAAAAAATTCTGCCTTCTTTTGGGTCAACTTAGTCATAGGAGAAGCAATAGAAGAGAAACCATTCACAAACACCTGGTAGTAACCTACCAAATCCTAGAAACTTCTAATATCCAATTGGGTAAAAGGTCTAGGCCAATTTCTAATCACCTTTGTTTTCCTAAGATCCACATTAATGCCATCACCTGACACCACATGCCCTAGAAAAGCAATTTCTTTCAACGAAAACTCACATTTTTTATATTTAGCATACAACCTCTCTTCCATCAAGATTTGCAACACCACCCTCAAGTGATTCACATGCTCCTCCTCACTATGGAGATAAATCAAGATATCATCAATAAAACCCATCACAAATAAGTCAAGGTAGGGTTTAAAGACCCTATCATAAGCTCCATGAATATAACCGATGCATTAGTCAACCCAAAGGACATAACCACAAACTCAAAGTGTACATACCTAGTCTGGAAAGTCGTCTTGGGAAGGAAACACTCCCTCACTCTCACTTGGTGATACCCGAACTGAAGATCAATCTTAGAAAAGTGACTAGCCCCTTGAAATTGATCAATAAGGTCATCAATCCTTGGTAGAGGGTACTTATTCTTTATGATGACTCCATTAAGTTACCGATAATCAATATACATTCTAGGAAAACCATCCTTCTTCTTCATAAATAACACCAGTGCAGCCCAAGGGGACTTACTAGGCCTTATGAAACCCTTCTCCAACAAATCCTTCAATTGCTCCTTCAACTCTGTCGGGTCCATACGGTAAGGGGGAATAGAAATAGGTTACGTATCGGGAATAAGGTCTATACCAAAGGTCCATTTCCCTTTGGGAGGAACATCGGGAAAGACATCAAGAAACTCATTAACAGCCGTAATCGACTCAATAGGAAGGACCCTGGATTTAACATCTCTAACCCTCACAAGATGATAGAGACACCCCTTAGAAATCAACTTTCGGTATTTAAGACAAGAAATAAATCTATCCTTGACCACTACACCATGACTCTCCTACTCAAGAACGGGCTCATTAGGGAATTGAAATTTGATCCTGTGTGTTCTACAATCAATAGAAGGATAAAATGCATACAACCAATGCACCCCAAGAATGACATCAAAATCAACCATATCTAGCTCAACAAAATTACAAGGCAAGTTTTTATGCAAAATGATTGTGGGATAATTTCTATAGACTCTTTTAGCAATAATGGACTCACCAATGGAGTAGATACTTCATAAGGCTAACATAACAATTCGGGACTAACATGAATCTTTTTGGAAATGAAAGGAGTATTAAAAGAAAGAGTGGCACCCAGGTCTATCAAAGAATACACATCAAAATCAAAAACCTTTAACATATCAGTGACGACATGGGGCACCTCATCTATCCCTTTTCTCCCTTGAAGAGCATAGAATCTATTTTGCCTTAGAGCACCCCCTTGTTGGCCTCTTCTTCCCTTTGGACCTGTATTTGCACCTTTGCCTTATGGACGACCATCTCTACCTTTTTTTTGAGCACGAGGAAAATCAATCACCTTATGACCCACTTCTCCACAACCATAGCAAGCATTGGAGTTCTTCAAACATGGGCCATTATGGCCCCTACTATATCTTGGGCATATAGAGTTAGGCACCACACAACCACCACCTTGGAATCTTTCATTATCATTAGCAAACCACCTATTAGGAGCATTGGAAGACCCTTAGCCTTGGAACTTCTGGCCTTGAGGAAACTAGCCACCTTTAGAACCTTGGAATCCACCTTCTCAACGAGCCCTCTTGGACTCACCACTACTTTTTTTTCTAATCTTTTCCCTCTCTAGTTGCTCTGCATATGTCATGAGGCAGGAAAAATCCATATCACTTACTACCATGGTGGTACGACACTCTTCATTAACCAAGTCGGACACCTCGACACAAATTTGTTCATCCTTAACCTTAGCTCGGCCACCAATTATAGAGCATACTTGGAAGGTTGGTTGAACATGAGGGCATACTCACTCACACTCATAGAACCTTGTTTAAGGTAAATAAACTCCATATCTCACCCTCCCTTAGCTCGATAGGAAAGATTCAATTGAGAAATGTCGCTTTGAACTCTTCCTAAGGGATAGCATCATCATTCCCCTTCTCTATCTTTCATTGAGTAAACCAAGTTTGAGCCACCCCTTTGAGTTGGTAGGCCATAAACTCTTTTTCATCCGAATTAACCTCCATAATAGACAACACCTTATACACCTCATCAATGAATTCTTAAGGATCCTCATCCACCTTGGACCTATTGAACTCCTGTGGATTCATTTTAGTGAAATCTCTTTACCTTAGATGCTGGAGTGGGACCATGAGGGGCTTGGGCCCTTTGGTTGATTTGGTTGGTCATAGTATGGGCCAATATTGCAGTAGCATCAGGGAACTCATAATAAGCCACTCCCCCATCTTGAGGAGCTTTATGAGCTCTTCTTCCTCTTAGAATCGGCATGATCTAGAACACAATAGAACATTCGTTAGGAGAAAATCTTACCTTAACTTCTATAGCACGATATAGACCATGAAGAAGGGAAGCATTTTCCAAAATGCGTCATAGCCTCTTACTCATAGATGTGGTGTACCTCATAACCATGAATAAGACTCTAATTGAGGCAGTGTATTGGATTCAAAGGACCATTAAAAACCTAGACCTATGATACCAATTTTGTCATGACCCAAGCCTAGGGCCTAGATGTGACATGGCGAATGAGGAACCCATAAGAACCCAAATAAGACTCTTAGCATATCAATCACACAATAAGGGACATAAATAAGGGAAAACGGGACTAAGGGAAATCTTGGATAATCATGAAATACTCAAGAGTCAAGCTCAACGCATAAATATATTAATTGTTCCAACAACACCTCTAATCAAAGAATGGAGCGGGGCCCAAGACACTTTCTAGGATCACCCTCATAGTATCAAGTGTTCAACATAAGGAAATAACAAAAGGCAAGAGTAACATAGGTAATATCCCCAGACTTGAGGACTAACCAAAGTGTATCTCTAAAGCACTGAACTAGCCACGTGGAGGATGATCGAGAGGTACTCCGATTCCTACTTGGTAACATAATGTAGGTATAGAGTATGCGTTAGTATGCTTGAATATACTATGTATGTAGGATGTAATACAACAAGACATAGGCAGCATATCCAAAATGCATAATCATAAGCAATAGACAAGTATAATATTAATATGGCATGCATAGTCAATGCTTGAGCTAAAACATGTTTGTAAATCATATTAGTTTGCAAATATAGATTACGTGTGTAGGAAAAGACCATAATCATAGACCAAGCAACCTATTACTTAGAATCCAATAAATGTCACCCCTTTGGAAGGTGATACAGGTACCTACCTCTTAATATGGTAGTATGGGCATGTCACCCTCCGTCAAGGTGGTCAAGGTATCTACCCCTCAACATGGTAGTACGGGCATGTCATTTCACGACCCAAGCCTACGGCCTAGACGTGACCGGCGAATGGGAAACCCGAAGGAACCTCAAATAAGCCTCATAGCATATCATTACATATCCTTGATTGCGAAAACAATTAACATGACAATGAAAGATAAACATAAATAAGGGAATTGGGACTAAGGATAAACTTTCATATCATATGATCAAGAAACAATAGAGTCAAGGCTCATAGCATGGATACATAACATATCCAACAACACCTTTACTACATAGAAAAGAGCGGGGGCCACAACAACAATTGGGCTCACCATCATAGTTAGTGCGCAAACAAAGGAAAAATAGTCTTAGTACATAGCAAGAGATTATAATAACATCCCCGGAATGGGGGACTCACCAACTAGCTTGAGAGACAACCGTACTAGCCATGTGGAGGAGGAGAATGATCAAGCGGTACACCGGTTCCTACATAGTGATATCATGTAGGCATAGAGTATGCGGCAGTACATTTGAATGTACTAAGTATGTAGGATACAATGCAACAAGTGATAGTAACATAATCGAAATGCATAAGCATAGGCAATGAGTACATATAATAATATGGCATGCATGTAAGATGTTCATAGTAAATCATGCTTATATGGATCATAAAATAAGTATAAGAAGGGACCATTCTTAGTGCAAGCCAAGGTCTATCACGCCCTTGGAAGGCGCATGTGGTACAAACCCCTTTATAAGGTTGATGGAGTAGAAACACCCCAACAAGGTTGATGGAGTACAAAACCCCCAACAAGGTTGTTGGTACCAAACCCTAAAAAGGTTACCTAGTCCTACCAACCCTCGACCTAGGAGATCGAGGTACCAACTCCTCAACATGGTTAACCGGGTCAACAACCACCTGAGCTAGGCTTGGTCATCCCCAACACTACTGAGATAAATCATATATATACACTCCTTTCATCATCATACACATACATTCCTTTTCATCAACATTTCATCATCATTCCATCATTATTTCAACATCATATAGTCATTCAACTTATAAGACATGCATTGGACCTTCAATTCCTTAAGAAATCATAATAGGGCATTTTATCAAACACTTAGAGAGTGTGTAGTGCTAATGTAAAACCATGCATTTCAAGAGTGTTATCATGGTAGAAAATTCAATGTAACTATCAACAGAGACTTGGGTACAGCCTCAAGAAATATACATCAAAACTCTTTATCAAATCTCACACTAGATCTTAGATTCATAGTCCAAAAGATAGTAAAACAGTCACAATTTCATAAATCCCAACATAGTGTGCAGTGATTTTTATAATCAATAAGACCCATTTGTAAATCAACTTTGAATCATGTAATTTTTAAGAAAAGGAAGCTTGGGCATCATGGGTGAAAGGAACCTATGAAAGAAACTCACATACCTTAGCTTAGAAGATGAACTTGATACAAATTGGAGATGGAGACTTGAAGCTTGAGAGGAAATCCTTAGATCTGGAGAAGGTTTGAGACTTGAATTTAGGATCAGAATATTTGGCTAAGTGTTTGAATGAGTATTAGAAAATGTTTAGAATGACATGAGGATGAAAAATGGCTAAGTATAGGTATTTTCACGTTTGAGAACACTCAGGCCCAAGACCTAAAAGCCTTGGATCGCACCAAAATTAACTGGGTAGAAAATATGCAGGTCTGCATCACGGACCTGTCGAGTAAATTAATTTTGTTCATCTGCGCTCCCCAGTCGCATCGCGCCAGGGGCGCGCAAACCTCGCTAGAAATTGCATTCTTGAAAAATTGAAATTGCTAATCGATTGCTATTAAATCAGGGTTAAACCCATTCTCCCCTCAATTTTACCTCGTGATCAAGAATATGAAGTCAGATTTTTAATACTAAACATGGATTTTGCGATATAAAGAAATTACGTTTCCATACACTTTCGAGGTGCATTTTCGGGCACTTTTGGGGTCGTTACAATATCTCTCCCTTGGGAACGTTCATCCCTAAATGTCAAAAAGATGTATATGAGAGATGTAATTATGACAAATTCATCCCAGATAGAGATCAACAATGCATTTAAACATCATTTTAAAAATCTCATGATAAGTGTAAAATCATCATAAACTTGTTAATTCAAACATGATTGTATGCAATGACATAAGGGCTAAACATAAGACTTGAGATCATGTAAGGAACTTAGATCAATACCTTAGGCCTGAGTGGAGTGGAAAAGGTAAGGATATCGCTTTTGCATGTCCGCCTCGGCCTTCCAAGTAGCACTTTCAACATGTTGATTCCTCCGAAGGATCTTAACAGAAGCCACCTTTTTGTTTCTCAATCTCTTTACTTGCCTATCCAAATTCTGAACTCGAACCTCTTCATAGGTCAAATTACCTTTAACTACACCCATAACATCATGAGGTACAATAGCATTCGGATCACCAACTCATTTTCTTAACATAGACACATGAAACACTGGATGAACCAAATCCATTTCTCTAGGCAATTCCAACTCATAAGCTACCTTGCCAACCCTTCTCATCACTCTAAGGACCCATATATGTATGGCTCAACTTGCCCTTCTTACTAAAATGGACCACACCCTTCATGGGTGACACCTTCAAATAGACCCAATCATCAACTTTGAATTCAAGCTCCCTCTCCTCACATTGGCATGAATTCAAATAGACCCAATCATCAACTTTGAATTCAAACCACCCAACTGGTGATCTACAATGCCTACCATAGAGAGCCTCAAAAGGAGCCATACTGATGCTAGAATGATAATTATTGTTGTAGGCAAACTCAATAAATGGGACATTATCATCCCAACTACCTTTAAGATCAAACACAAATGCTCTAAGCCTATCCTCAAGGGTTGGATGGTCCTTTCGGCTTGGCCATCCGTTTGAGGGTGGAAGGCCGTAGAAAGCTTAACTCTAGTACCAAGACCCCTTTGGAAGGACCTCCAAAAATGTGAGGTAAATTGAGCACCACGATCCGATATTATGGCAAAGGAACCCCGTGCAACCTAACCAAGTCATAGATGTACAACCTTGCATAATCTTTAGCCCCATATGTGCTCTTAACTGGTAGAAAATGAGCCAATTTTGTCATCCTATCAACCACAACCCAAATGGAATCAGAATCTTTTCTTGTCTTGGGAAACCCAACTACAAAATCCATAGTAATCACCTCCCACTTCCAAGTAGGAATCTCTATGTCTTGGGTTAGGCCAGCCAATCTCTGATGTGACTTGTTGACAACTATGACAACCAGAAAAGAATTTGGCAATGTCCCTTTTCATGCCTCTCTACCAATACACATCCCTCAAATCTCTATATATTTTGGTGGAACCGGGCTGGATAGAATAAGAAGAGTTATAGGCCTCATTAAGGATCTTTTCAATCAAGCCATCAACACAAGGTTTACACAACCTACCTTTGTACCTAAGGGCACCATCTCCTCCTTGGGAGAAAACCTCCACCTTGCCCTCTATCCCCAAGGCCTTCAATTCTAACAAGAAGGGATCAAGATCTTGTTTTGCTATCACCTCATCGACCAAGGAAGACTTAGAACCATCCACAACAACAACATCACTATCACCAACCTAACCCCCAATCTAGCAAACCAATGCACTTCCCTAGCCATCTCCTTATCACCACCATCAACATGAGTTAGGCTACCCATGGACACCCTACTCAAGTCATCCGCCACCACATTTGCTTTACCTGGATGATAATATATACTCATATCATAATTCTTAAGAAGTTCTAGCCACCTTGTTTGCCTCAAGCTGAGATCTTTTTGAGTGAACACATATTGGAGGGTCTTATGATCGGTAAACACATCAACATATCGCCAAATTTTCAAAGCAAATACTATGACGGATAATTCAAGATCATGAGTAGGATAGTTCATTTCATCCACTTTGAATTGCCTAGACACATAGCCTATCACTTTACCATTTTGTATTAGAACACAACCTAATCTAACTCTAGAAGCATCATAATACACAATGAATCCCTCTAACCCATCCGATAGTGACAAAATAGGAGCAGACACAAGCTTATCTATCAATGTTTGGAAGCTCCTTTCACATTCATCGGTCCACACAAACTTAGCATTCTTTTGAGTCAAATTTGATATAGGGGAAGCAATTGAAGAGAACACATTCACAAATCTCTAATAGTAACTCGCTAAGCCCAAGAAACTACTAATATCCGTAGGGTCAATAGTATTGGCCAACTTTTAATCACATCCATCTTCTTAGGGTCCATCTTAATACCATCCCCCGATACCACATTTCCTAAGAAGGAAACCTCCCTCAACCAAAATTCACAATTTTCATATTTAGCATACAACATCTCCTTCCTCAATCTTTGCAACACAACCCTCAAATAAACCCTATGCTCCTCCTCACCACGGGAATAGATCAAAATATCATCAATGAAGACCACAACATATGAATCAAGGTAGGGTTTGAAGACCCTATTCATAAGGTCCATGAAGATGATCGGTGCATTGGCCAACCCAAAAGACATCACAACAAAAGCATAATGTCCATACCTAGTTCAGAAATCTATCTTGGGAATATCACACTCCCTCACCTCCACTTGATGATCACTGGACCAAAGATCAATCTTAGAGAAATGGCTAGCCCCTTGCAATTGGTCAAAGAAATCTTTAATTCTTAGAAGAGGGTATCTATTCTTTATGGTGACCCTATTAAGTTACCAGTAATCAATACACATTCTAAGGGACCCATCCTTCTTCTTCACAAACAACACCAGTGCAAATCGAGGGGATTGGCTAGGCCTAATAAAACCCTTCTCCAACAAGTACCTCAACTGTTCTTTCAACTCCTTTAACTCCGCTGGGGCCATGCGGTAAGGGGAATAGAAATGGGTTGAGTATCAAGGAGTAGGTCTATATCAAAGTCTATTTTCCTTTCGGGAGGAACACCGAGAAGGTCATTTGGAAAGATATCAAGGAACTCATTTACAACCGGGACCGACTCTATGGGAAGGACTTTGGACTCCACATCCTTTACCCTCACAAGATGGTAAAGACACCCCTTAGAGATCAGTTTACGAGCTTTAATGCAAGAGATGAACCTACCCTTGACCATGACATCACGACTCTCCCACTCAAGGATGGGCTCATTGGGGAATTGGAATCTGACCCTACGGGTTCTACAATCAATAGAAGCATAGTATGGATGCAACCAATCCATCCCAAGAATAACATTAAAATCAACTATATCTAACTCAACAAGATCACAAGGAAATATTTTATGCAAGATACAAATGGGACAATTTCTATAGAATTTCCTAGCAACAATAGATGCACCAATGGCAGTAGATACCCCATATAACTCATACAATAACTCAGGGTCGACGTGGAACTTTTTGGCAATATAGGGGGTAGCAAAAGAAAGAGTGGCACCCAGATCAATTAATACATATACATTAAAGTCAAAAATTTTCAACATACCAGTAGCAACATCGGGGACCTCATCAACCCCTTTCCTCCCATCCAAAGCATTAAATCGGTTGTGCCTTGGGGCACCATCTTGTTGGCCACCTCTCCCAAAAGGAACCGCATTAGCACCTTGTGGACGAACCTCCTTACCCTTGTTGCGATTTCAAGGGTAATCTATTTCCTTATGCCCCATCTCCCCACAACCATAACAAGCACCGGTATTTCTCAAGCATGGGCCACCATGTCCCTTATCACACTTTGGACACACATCAATAGGAGCCACACCCCTAACACCTTAGGCCCTAGAAAATCATTTGAAACCCTCTTATTCAATGCATGAGTAGACCCTTGGCCTTGATGGAACCGACCACTCTTTTGGAACTTACCCTCAAAACAGGCCCTCTTGGCCTCATGACCTTTTTTTTGCTCAACTTCTCCTCTTCCATTTGTTCGGCATATGTCATCAAAGATGATAAGTCCATGTCACTAATTAACATAGTAGACCAACCCTCCTCACTAACCAAGTCGGAAACACCTATCACATATTTGTTCATCCTAGATCTTGAGTCGGCAACCAAATGAGGAGCATATTTTGAAAGTTGGTTGAACTTGAGGGCATACTCCCTCACACTCATAGACCCTTGTCTCAAATTCATATATTTCACTAATTAGCTTGCCTAGGTTCAAAGGGGAAGAACCGATTAATGAAGGTCACCTTGAACTCCTCCCAAAGCACTACGTAGTTGACTCCGTTCTATTTCTTCCATAAGTAATACCATATTTGTGATACCTCTTTGATTTAGTAGGCCGCCAGCTCCGCCTTATCCTCCGATCTCACACCCATGATAGACAAAATCTAGTAGACCTCCTCAATGAACTCTTGAGGATCCTTATTTATTTTCGACCATGGAATTCTTTGGTATTCATTCTCTTGAAGTCTCTCACCCAAAAGGCCGGTGTAGGAGCATGAGGGTCTTAGGCGCCTTGATTGGCTTGATTAGCCATAAGTTGTGCAAGCAAGTTGAGAGCATCCCTAAGATCTCTACTAGCCGATTTCCCCTTGGGTGTGTGAGCTTGTCTTCCTCTTGTATTATGCATGATCTAGCATGGCAAAGGACAATCGTTAGGGGGAAAAACTTACTTCAACTCTATAGCTTAGAACATGTAGAAGGGAAACATTTAATAAAATGTCTCATAGCCTCCTAATCATAGTTGTGGTGCACAAAACCATGAATAAGACTCTAATCAATGTCGTGTGTTGGACTATGAGGATCTAACAACCTAGTGCTCTGATACCATCTTTGTCACGACCCAAGTCTAGGGTATAGACTAGACCGGCAAATGGGGTACCCGAAGGAACACTAAATAAGCCTCATAGCATATGATTACATATCCTTGGTCGCAGAAGTAATTAACATAATAATGAGGTAAGCATAAACAAGCAAATTGATACTAAGGATAAACTTCCATATCATAAGATCAAGAAACAATAGAGTCAAGGCTCATAACATAGATACATAACATGTCCAATAACACCTCTACTATGTAGATAAGAGTAGGGGCCACGACAATAACCAGGCTCACCCTTATAGTCAATACATACACAAGGGAAAAAATGTCTTAGTACATAGCAAGAGATCATAAGTAACATCCCTTGAATGAAGGACTCACCAACAAGCTTGAGAGACAATCGTTCTAGCCACGTGGAGGAGGAGGATGATCAAGCGGTGCACCGGTTCCTACATGGTGACATCATGTAGGCATAAAGTATGCGTTAGTACATTTCAATGTACTAAATATAGGATGCAATGCAACAAATGATAATAACATAACCGAAATGCGTAAGCATGGGCAATGAGTACATATAACAATATGGCATGCATGAAAGATGCTCATAGTAAATCATCCTTATATAGAAAATAAGTGTAAGGAGTGACCATTCTTAGTGAAAGCTAAGGCATACCACCCTCTTGAATAGGCGCATGAGGTATAAACTCCTTCATGAGGTTGATGGAGTACAAAACCCATAACAATGTTGACGGACAACAAAACCCCCATTAAGGTTGATGGGTACCGACCCCCAACAAGGTTACCCAAGCCTACCATCCCCTAAGCTAGGAAATTGAGGTACCAAGCCCTAAACAAGGTTACCCGGGCCTACAACCCCCCGAGCTAGGCTTGGTCATCCCCAAACTATAAAGATAATATCATATATATACACTCCTTTCATCATCATATACATACATTACTTTTCATCATCATATAGTCATTTAACTCATAATAAATGCATTGGACCTTTAATTCCTCAAGAAATCATAACTGGACATTTTATCAAACACTTAGAGGGTGTGTAGTTCTATCGTAAGACCATGCACTTCAAGAGTGCTATCATGATAGAAAACTCAATTCAAAGCCATCAATAGATACTTGATAATATCTTTAAGCAACATGCATCAAAATCCTTCATTAAATCTCATATTAGATCTTAGATTCATAGCCCAAAACATAGCAACAGTCATAATTTCATAAACCCCGACATAGTGTGCAATGATTTCATAATCAATAAGACCCATTTGTATATCAACTTTGAATCATGCAATTTTTAAGAAAAGGAAGCTTGGGCAT
Organism: Solanum ossicruentum; assembly: GCA_025774065.1. NCBI lineage: Eukaryota > Viridiplantae > Streptophyta > Magnoliopsida > Solanales > Solanaceae > Solanum > Solanum ossicruentum. The sequence continues at coordinate 6,070 of JAOTQR010121846.1, read as the reverse complement.
CATGGGTGAAAGGAACCCATTAAAGAAATCCACATACCTTAGATTTATAGATAAAAATGATAAAGATTGGAGATGGAGACTTGAAGCTTTGAGAGGAAATCCTTTGATCTGGAGAGGGTTTGAGACTTGAATTTAGGAGTAGAATATTTGTCTAAGTGTTTGAATGAGCATTGAGAAATGTTTAGAATGATATGAGGGTGAAAAATGGCTAAGTATAGGTATTTTCACGTTTGGAAACGTTTAGGCCGAAGTCCCATAAGCCTTGGACCGCACAAAAATTAACTGGGTATAGAATATACAAGTCCGCATTGCGGACCTGTCGCGAATATCAATTTTGTTCATTTGCATGCCCCAGCCACATCGCGCCAGGAGGGGGCAAATCTCACTAGAAATTGCATTTTTTAAAAAACAAAATTGCTAATCGATTGATGTTAAATCAGGTTTAGACCTACTTCCACTCAATTTGACCCTTTGATCAAGAATATGAACTCAAACTTTGGATATCGCACACGAATTTTGAGATATAAGGAAATTACAATTTCGGACACTTTCGGGATACATTTTCGGGCACTTAGGGGGTCATTACATGTCACCCCCGATAAGGTGGTCAAGGTATCTACCCCTCAACATGGTAGTATGGGCATGTCACCCCCTGAAAAGGTGGTTGCGGCATGACACCCCCTCAACAAGGTGATAGGGCATGGCACCCCTCGACAAGGTGTGGTCAACTTGCAACACTATAGTTACTTTTCATGAATTCAATGCATATATACAATCCCTTAATCATCATAGAGTCACTTCATTCACAATCCATGTAATAGGCCATAAAACTTAAGAATCTTTGTCAGATACTTTATCAAACACTTTGCGGGTGTGTAATGTTAGTTCAAAATTATGCAATTCAAGAGTAAGATGATACGAGAAATCTCAATATAAATTAACCTACCAACATATAGTAAAACTCCAATATAAGATATCTTGAAATCCTTCATCAAATCTCATAATAGATCATAATTTCATAGCTCAAACATGCATAGTGCCAATAGACAAACCATTTCATAATATAAGCTTGAAATAGATAGATATGAGTTTTCAATCAACATCTCATAAAAACTCCAACATAGTTTCTAATCATAATCCATAATAATTAATACCCATAAGTAATACAACTTGAAAATATGCAAATTTCATAAATTAGAAAGGTTGGACTCCATGGGTGAAAGGACCCAATGGATGAAACCCACGTACCTTGAGTATAGGTTTTCCTTGATCTAAACTTGAATGAGACTTGAAACTTGGATTGTACTCTTGAGATTAATAATTAAACCTGAGACACTTGAATTTGGATGAAATATTTGGTTAAGCCTTGGAGAGGGTTTTTAGAGAGTTTTTGAGTGATATAGAGTTGAAAAATGACTAAGTATAGGTGTTTTTTTACATAAGTGGGCATAGGGTCAAGACCCTAATACCGTAGGCCAAAACAGGATAATTGAGGAAGTGCAAACACACCTCCGCAATAGTTCCACTTCATGGAAGCATCGCAGATGCCTATTGGAATTGAAAAACTTAGTGAAAATCATTTTTCACTATGGGTTTTCTTAAATTCAAATTATACCAATTTCCACTTTATTTTGCCCCTTGATCAAGAATATGAAGTCAGATTTTTGATATCATGCATGGATTTTGAGATATATAAAAATTTACAATTATGGGCATTTTAGAAGCACATTTTTGGGCACTTTTGGGGGCCTTTCACTAGTACTCATACTACATGCTACATCTATTTTCATGATGTAGGTTTGAGCACTTGAGAATAGATCGAGCCTGCAGCCACCCAAACCAAAGATCAGAGTGAGCACTTGGTGTTTTTGGATCATTCTATCTTCTCCATCTTATTATCCCGTGTTTTGTATATATTTTGATGCTAGCTAAACATTTATATATTTTTATCTACTTTTAGGACCTGTACTCCTTTTCTCTTGTATTGTGTAGTTATATATTATCAGTTGGTGTTATATCTTCCTATCTTTGTTGTTTTATCTGCTTAATTCTGTTAGTTTTCCCCAAATACTAATTACTTACATTTCCGCGTTACAGCTTGGCTTGCCTATTGGTGAGTTACGGTAGCCAGCATCACAGTTTGAGAAATGAAATCGCGACACTTCTCTCCTAGGAGACTCGTATGAATTTACTTTTTCTCTTACACATAGCCTACTTGTATGTTGTGTATAATTATTATGTGTTGTATTTTGTGGGATGTTGTGAGACTTTTATGACATTAAAACAGGTGTTTTGGATGTGTGCCATCATGACCTCAATTTCTAGGTCGTGACACTTTTTTGAAAGATTGTGACTTTTCATGAGAGTTATTACATTTTTGATGAGTTATGATTTTTTCAAAGAGTTGTGAGTTTTTTAATGAGCTATGACCTTTCCAAAGGATTGTGGCTTTTCTGATAAGTCACAATAAGCACATGTTCCTACTATCCTTTGTTGACTGTAAATAGAGGGGTTTTCACACAGTTTAGACTACAAATTTTCTAATTTTTCTTTTCTTCTTTTCATGTTTTTAGAACACTAAATTTTGTACATTTGTAACGCCCTGTAAAATTATCCAAATACCCCTAGAATGGAATCACACGCATAACGCGTCCTCTAAACTCCGATAGAAAATCCGAGATCAAATTTGTGAGCAGCATGAAAAATTGAGTGGAAAAATAGTCTCAGTTGGATTTTAGAGCAACTGAGTAAACATATATTTTTTATAACTAAACTAGAAAATAGTGTTGATAGACAGTCAGGCACGATGCACCTAGGATGCGCACTCACACTTATTTGTTTTTAGAATTTTTCGAAGGCTATTAAAAACTCGTTCGGAGGATTTTGAAAAAGAATACACTGGTCTGCGCCTGAGGCACATCGCAGACCTGTGTAAATTCTGGGGCGAATTTGTTTTTATATTGTGAGGGGTATTTCAAACCTTTTCCCAACTGCTCCAAAGTCCAATAAATGAATATAAGGGATCTTGTACATCAAGCCAAGTCCAAAGAATTTCTACCATTTGAGTTTTCGTATGAGTAGATAAAAGGGTCAACTTCAAATGAACATATCTCCTAAAGTACAATGAGTTAGGTGACCCATAATATATGAAATTGAAGATATTATAATTAGCTTTCCAACACATCTAATTTTACCTTAATCAGCATTTGGAGTAGAAAGTTATGACCATTTTAGTGAAGGAGTGTAGAGTTGTTTGAAGGTCCACGCCCGGAGTGCATCGCGGACTCAAAGTGGATCCTTAATGGATAATCTAATGAATTTTTTCTTTATATTTTGAGGGTGCTTTTATTCTAAAACCTTTGGGGTTCTATTTAAGGTCCTAAAACACATAAAACATCAGTTTTCCATAATCAAAACCTTATCCTTTTACCCCTAAACATAAACGATCTAGAATCATCAAGAAAGCCATCAAGTTAGGATGAACTTTCAAGATTCGTCCCCTAGGTGAGTTATTCTTATGAATTTTAATCTACCCAACCCAATTTTTTCATCTATTCATGAATCTCTAATAGAAACTTAAATCATAATCTAGGGCTTCAAGCAGACTAATTCAAGAATCCCAAGAAAGAATTTCTTGATTCTTCTTTTTCAAGAATATAGGGTTCTTCATCATAAACTCTAAAAAGTATAAATGAAGAATTCAAGAATCAAGGAGAATCCCTTCAAAAAATGTCTTTCCAAGTTCATCCATTCCAAAGGAACTATCGAGATCGAGGATTTTCTCCAAAAAAGCTAGTGTCCATCAAATTTCAATTGTAATATCAACTTTCTAAGTATTAAACGCTAATCTAAAAGCATAATATTGTTCTATTATGTGTCCCATAGATGGTCTTATATGAGAGTTAAAAGTTCTTGAGTCCCCGCATATGATTCTTGAAGGATTATCTTGGTTAAATTCTTGAAAACTATATTAACTACATGTATTTTCATACGTTGATAATCATCATAAAACTTGTTTTCTTGAATTAAATGTTTTCACATGAATTACTGCATAAACCCTACTCATTATTTCATAAAGATTGTATGAATGAAGATAGGGATTGAATCTAGAGCCTTGATTGAGAATGTTGATAGAGATTATGATTGTGAATGTGAGAACGACGATAGATTGATAGAAATTATACTCCCTTGAGTCTCCATAAATGAACTCTAAATATTTGTCTATTCAATTATTCCTGATGATTGTTCTAGGCCTTTAGCTATTCATTGAGATGATTTGATTGAGATAGTCTGATTGGATGGATTGTTTTATGAGCATTGAGTCATGGAAGGAGTATTGAGTACCGAAATAAGTAAGAGTGAGTCCCACCAGCACACATTAACTATGTAGCCAGTTTAGGAGGGGATTGGACTGTGAAAAATGGATGTTCTTGAAACGATCCCAAAAAAAGTGTCCGAAATGTGCCTAGAAATGTCCAAAATTTTAAATTTCATATATTTCAAAATCCATTTGCGATATCCAAAATTTGACTTCATATTCTGGTTCAGGGGGTCAAAATTAAGGAGAAATAGGTCTAACCCTGTTTTAAGAGCAAATGATTAGCAATTTCAATTTTTCTAATTTTTCTTATCTAGACTCAATCCGCTATAGCACCGTGACACGCAGCTGTGGCGGACGTGTGTTAATTTAACCTCAGCGACAGGTCTATGTCTCAAACTAGATGCGGACCTGTGTATTTTGTTACCAGTGATTTTTATCTCGGTCCAAGGATTTTGGGTCTTGGACCTAAGTGTTCCCAAATATGTTTTTATCTATATTTAGCCTTATTTCACACTCATAATCCTAAACATACCCTAATACTCACTCAAATACTTAGCCACATTTTCACTCCCATATTCAAGTCCCAAACAGTCATCCTAAGCTAAGGTTTTCCTTCAAGGTTCTTCTTCAAGCTTCAAGTCTCCATCTCCAATCTTCACCAAGTTCATCTTCAAGCTAAAGTATATGGATTATTTTCATGGGTTCCTTTCAACCATGATACCCAAGCCTCCTTTTTCTTAAATTACATGATTTAAAGTTGATTTACAAATGCATCTTGCTTATTATGAAATTCACTGCACATTATGTTAAAGCTATGTGAAAGTGTGACTATTTTGCTATGTTTTGAGCTATAAATCTTTCATCTATTACAATATTTGAGGAGGGGTTTTGATGTATGTTGCTTGAGGGTGTTACAAGGTATTGAATAATAGTTTTACCATGACTTCATCTCTATATTTCATGGTTTTATACTAGCATTACACACCTTCTAAGTGTTTTATAAAATGTACGGATGTGGTTTCTTAAGGAGTTGAAGGTCCAAGCACGAGATATGATATGATTGACTATATGATAATGAAATGATCTTATGAATATGATATACTCTATATAAAGTGTTGCATTAGACCATACCGGATCTAGGAGGGACAAGAGCCTAGGTAACTGAGGTGGGTGTTTGTACTCATCAACCAAGGTAGGGATTTGTACTCATCAATCATGCGAGGGGTTTGTACTTCCTTACCATGGTGATTAGGTGTGATTATCATCAACCATGTGAAGGGCTTGTACCACACCACCGGGATGATGAGGTGAAACCATCATCAACCAACAGAGGAGTTTGTACCTTGGATATCTAGCTTGGTCTCTTCTACACATATGATATCAGTATGAGCATGAGCTACTTAAGCATGTTTTACTTATGCATTGGTCATACATGTCATATTGTTATATTATGCCTATTGCTTATTGTTATGCATTTTGACTATGATGTCTAATCCTTGTTGCATCACATCCTACATACTAAGTACATTCAAATGTACTAACAAATACTCATGCCTACATGATATCACCATGTAGGAACTGGTGCCCGAGTTGATCATCCTCCTCTTCCACATGGCTATTTGATACTACTCAAGCTAGTGGTGAGTCCTCCATTTTGGGGACCTTAGTCTATTGTCATGCCCCAAAGTCTGGTTAGGGCGGACTGGCACCCGTTGCCGATAAGGCTCGGGAGAACCAACTTATATCTAA
>JAOTQR010121837.1:0-23745 GCA_025774065.1 Solanum ossicruentum | reverse complement strand
ACGTGTGGGCTGATTGATTGAGGACTATGGTATCACATCATCTACCTATTTTTAGGTTAATTTTAGAACTATTTTGGGACAAGTTTATGAGTGTATATGGTGGGGACTGTTTGATTAAAGTTGGAACAGGTTTGGAATTGTCGACGTCAAAATATAGTGAAGGGATGTAACATTATGCCGCCCGTTTGTATGTTGTGTAGAATGTTATGTGTTGTGCCTTGTAAGCTATTGTAGGACTGTTATTGAACTAAAATAGGCTACACATGATATGTATATGAGAATCTGTATTAGAAGATAAGATTAGGGGCAGAAATTTTTAAAGAATACCCTCGGGTTTATAATTATCCGCTTGCTGCCTGTGTGTGTTTTTATGAGATTGGGCTACCAAGATGTATTTATTGTAAGATAATGCATGTTTTATCACCTACTATATTATAGATAAATATTTGGAGGAAGGGAAGGTTATCTCGAGGTAATAGCGAGGTTGTACAGCGAGGTATGCAAGGCTACTTGATTTGGTATTATTTGGCATGAAACATAGATCCCTCCTTGGGACATAAAGGTACTTACCAACTCCGACACAACTATTAACCATGTCTTAACTCTTTCACATGTTCATATGCCCCTATACATAGTCACCTTCAAGTCTGCATGCATACTTGGATACCAAGATACATGAGTTTATTTTACTAAATAAAATTCAAGTGTTGTTCTACCTCCTATGCATTTCATTATTTGTGTTACCTACTCTTTTCATTATGGTGTTATCTTTTGTGATTATTTACATGTCATATGTTGTATCTATAGTCCTACAGCTTCAATATTATGACCACCAAAAGAATCATATCAAAAGTAATTGAAAGATAAAAGTATATTGCTTATTGATTGGTGGTAACCCGAGGTGTGGAAGAATCACCTGGTCAGGGTCGATCCTATCATGGGGGGTATCCTAAGGGGTTAAAAGGAAAGCCTAGCTAGGGCCAATCTCTATATATATTTACCACTAATCAACTGGTCATTTGTATACTTGTTGTGCATAGATCATACAGTAAAGGTAAAGTAATAAAAAGAACATAAAGTATATGATGCCACAGCATAACTAAGGGTGGTCTCTTATCCTACAAAAGTGCATAGTTTCATTTGAGTTGTTACTTCATATATAGTGTTTCCTGCCTGACATATTCAGTACATTATCTCGTACTAACGTCTCTTATGGGGGACCTGCATTTCATGCTACATGTACAGGTGCTAGTAGCTTTCCTCAGTGGGAGTACAGGATATCCAGTTGTTGTTACCAAACTCTAGGTTGCTTCGGAGCTTTGTGTGTCTAGAGCTTATATTTTTGTATTGTATAGTTAGTCGAGGTAGGACATATCCTGACCCTTATCAAATACTTTTCCTTATCTAGAGTCTTTGTAGACTATATAAATTTAATTGTGTTCATGTTGTATATTAGACACCGTGGCCCCAACGGCCTAGCCATATGCATTTCTTTTTGGCTTGTTATTACTGTTTACTTTATTAAAGGCATGTTGAATGTAGAAATCCCTTATAATATGTATAAAAAGCGAATAGATATAGGTTGGTTCTCCTGGGCCTTATCGACAATGTGTGCCAGTCCGCCTTAATTGGATTTTGGGCATGACATACAATGTCTTATTTTGACAATCCATGATGGCAAAACAAGAAACCAACCAATCTATACCCATTATAACATCAAATTCCACCATTTCTAGGTCAATAAGTTCAGCCAATGTGTCACAGTAACAAATAGTTACTACACAGACATAATAAACCCTTTTAGCTATAATAGATCCACCGGTTTAGGTGTTCCAACAACTAGTGGAGTGTTGTATGATAGCGTAGAACTAGCGTCAATTAATGCATATACATTTTTTGAAAAGATTAACAATGTACCTTTGGCCACATCAAGTGAAGCTTCAAAATTTTTGCTGACTCCCAGAGCATAAGTGCAATTCTAGACTCCATCAGAGCTTCCTGCCCTTCTTATACCTCTACAATGACCTGTAGGTGCTTGCTGACCCCTATCTAATGGAGGAACTAATGATGATGATGCAACAGCTGACCCTATAGGTTGTGCTACATCACCCATACGTCTCTTCTGGCAATCTCTCGTCATATGCCCTAGCGCATCACACGAGTAACAAGCATCTGTGCCAACATAACATGTAACTAAATGACTTCTCCCACATTGTTTGCAAGGCTGCCTAAGAGTCATTTGCTGCCTTGTCGAATATCCTGTTATTTGTGCACCTTGTCCTTCACTTCTTTGACCAAATTGATTACTATTAGACCCTTGGAGTTGTGGTGGAGCACTAGCTACAGAGTAAGAGGATGCTGGCTTAGGTAGTCTATAAGAAAATCGAGGCCTAAGCTCACCTTGAGATGGTGTAAACTAACCTATAGATCTGGCCCTCTTGGACTATCCCCTTTCTAACTCTTGTGTCCTTCTTCTTTGCCTTTAGTCCTCAAGTTTTTATGCAAAAATTTGCACCCTCGCTATACCCATATCTTTTTTCAAGTAAGCAATGGTAAAGTCTCTAACCATATATGAATCCAACCTATCCATATATCGATGAACTCTATCTACCATAGTAGCAACTACATTAGGAGCATACCTAGCCAAAGATTTAAATTGAAAGCTATACTCCCTCATGCTCATATTCCCTTGGTGGAGATTCAAGCACTAATCTGCACGGGCCTCTCGGATCTCTAATGGCAAGTGATGGTCAAGGAATGCCTCTTTGAGCTCCTTTGAGGTAGTTGGAGGTGCATCATACCATTAGATTACTTCAGAGCTTCATACCACAATATAGCCACACCCTTCAATCTATATGTCACTACTTCCACAGCTTTTATACCACTCACATGCATAACATTTAAAGTGTGTTGGATCTGATCGATAAAATCTTTTGGATCTTTGTTAGGATTTGACCTGGTGAAGGATGGAGGGTCCGAATTAAGATAATCATGTATCCTCATGCTAGTTGACCTATTTGCACCATCTACACCTATAACTGGGCCTTCTTGTCTTTGACCTGGGCCAGCAACTATACGAGTCAATAGTTGGACTGCATTTCTCAGATCCTACATAGTAGCATCGATAGGTGGTTCTAAGGAAAGTTCAATAATTCCTAGTTCATCAGGATCTGGAAGAGTTGGAGATGTTTGTAATGGAGACTCATCTTGAGCCCTATTTTGTTGTCTCACCCGACTGGGTATACCAGCCACCAGCTCTACTTCCTTCCCTTTACCTTTGTTTTTAATGGTTTCTAGTATACATGTTGTACAAAATAATTTAGAGGTTAGACACAATCCATCTACAACACTTGGCTCTATGGTATAGTTTAAAGACTGAAAAGAAAGGGGCAACTCCTAAATGCCACGTAGCCTCCCTCTTATAAATGTGGTGCACAACATATCCATAAATAAGACTCTAGATAGACACGGCTTTATAGACTCCCTAGGAAAACCTCGCTCTGATAACACTTTTATCACGCCCAAAGTCCCATTAAAGCAGACTGGCACCCGTTGCCGACAGGGCTCGAGAGAACCAACATATATCCATGCTCTTTCTATGAACATTATAAGGTATTTCCATATTCAACATTCTTTCAAAAAAGTAGACAGTAATAACAAGCCAAAAGGAATTGCATATGACTACAACATTAGAGCCACAATGTCTAAAGTACGAGATATGATCATAATTTATTTTAGATTGTCTACAAAGCCTCTAAATTGGGAATAGTATCTGATAAGGGTAGGGACAGGCCCCGCCTCATGACTAACTATGTAAATAAAAAAATATAAGCTCTAGACACACAAAGCCCCAAAGAAACCTAGAGCTCAATAACAATAACTGGATATCATGTATTCCTATTGGGGAGATCTACTCGCTCCTGTACTTCCAACATGAGATGCAGGTCCCCTGTAAGAGACCTCAGTATAAGATAATGTATTGAATAGTTAATGCAGGAATTACTGTATATGAAGGAAGAACTCAAATGAAATCATGCACTGGTGTATGGATAAGAGACCACCTTTAGTCAAATTGTGGAATCATATATGTTATGTCCTTTTTATAACTTTAACTTTCTTTACTGTATAATCTGTGCATAATATATAAGACAAATAACCAGCTGATCATTGGTAAATCAATATCGGGATCGACCCATAGTAGGCTTTCCTTTCACCCCTGGGATACCCTCGTAATATAGGATCGACCCATGCTAGGTGATTCTTCCACCTCTGGGATACCACCCATCAATAAGCAACTTTCTTTATCTTTTATTTACTTTTGAGATGATTCTTTTGGTGCTCATAAAATTGGAGATGTGGGAACATAGATATAGCATATGACATGTAAATAATCATACAATACAATACCATGTTGAAAGGAGTTGGTTACACAAATAATGGAATACGTAGGAGATGAAACAACGCATGAACTTTATTTAGCAAGAACAACTCATGTATCTTGGTATCCAAGTGCGTATGAAGATTTGAGAATGACTATGTATGGAATCATATGAACATTTTAAAGAGTGGAGACATGGTTATTAGTTATGTTGGAGTTAGTAAGTTCTTCTATAGGAAGAATCTAAATTTCATGCCAAGTAATACGAAATCAAGTAGCCTTACATACCACATTGTACGACTTCGTTACCACCTCGAAGTAACCTCCTTTCTCCAAAATACTAATTTAGAGTAGAGTAGGTGATAAAACTAGTATTAGCAACTAATAGATACATCTTGGCAATCTAATCTCATAAAAAATAATGCATGTGCAACAAGCATGTAATTATCAACCCAAGAGTATTCTTTCAATCCTTCCACCTCTAATCATATTTTCTAGTACACATTCTCATATACATGTCATGTCTAGCTTGTGTTATCCCCATAATTGTCTTACAACAGCCTACAAAGCATAACATATAACAATTCTACACAACATACAAGTAAGCAACATAACATTACTTCCCTTTCACTATATTTTGATGTCAACAATCCCAAACATGTTTCAACTTTAACCAAAATGTTCCCACCATATTTACAAATAAAAAACTCCTAAAACAGTGAAAATGTAGTTCCAAAGTAGATGGAGGACATGAAGCAATAACCTTTCACAATTAGCACAAAAGTTCTTATTAGAGGTACAATTAAGGTATCGTATCAAAACTCATATTCAAAGAGCACAAAAATGGTACAGCAACCTTTCTACATCATTCATGAACTAACCCTCATTAAGAACAACAATATCCCTTCATAATCAAGCCCACTAAGAAGAGAATAGATTCTAAATAAATAAGGAAAGTGTACAACAAACTTTGGAACACATGCTGGCCAAAATATCAGCACAAGTATAACCCGCCTATTTCTCCTGTTTGTCATGAAAACAAAACCATAATAAATACACAAGTATCTTTAATTACCTTTAACTTCAAGGTGTAGGACTTCTCGAAGAACCTTAAAAGTCTCTTTTTGCTGCTTTGCAAAGTTAAGAAAGAGTAGAGAGAAAACTTAGGAAAGCTGATTTTTGTCTATGTTAAATGATTTGAAGTGGATGGTTTGTAACCCCTTTGAAAGGGACATTCTTTGCCGACTTTTTCTTGAACTATTGACCACATCTTAGTAAGGTGGTGAAGCAGTAACAAGTCCCTATCACATGGGTCTAAATGGGTTTCAATTTGATGGGCCCTGGGTTGCCTACTTTTCTCTTTTCTCTTTACATAGTTTGGGCCAAATTCATCAAGTGTATTGTGAATGTACTTGGGCCCTTCTATTATTAATCTTAAACTGTAAATATTGTCCAATCATGATGCTAAAATATGGGATAAAGTTATACCCTTAACATGGACTTTATTCACTATCAGACTTGGACAGATTTGGTATGAGCTTCATCTCCATCTAACTAGCCTATTTAGGCTAAGTACGTAGGTGACTCACCTGCTAGCGTCTTAAGTCCTACATGCACTTCATTTATTTCACTTCATTTAAGGTCGCAATCTCCTCAATTTGACTTAAAGGTTATATACAATCGATTCTTTTAAACGTTAGATGTACATATAGCCCTCTAATATGAAATTCAAGCACTTTCAAAAATGGGCGTTGATTTAACCAAGTCATATCTTGTTCTATTTGAAAGGACTAGTAACGCAAAATTAGGGGTGTTATAGTTAAAGTAAGTGACAAAGAATATTCAAATAATTAACATTGTTGGAGTCAAGAAATCAAAATTTATTTGTTTGGGATGCAATGATGAAGTTTCTAGGGAAATATAGGCCTAGGATATATCCTTGTATTGTAAGGTGGAGCCTTTCACAAGAAGGGCAAATGAAGTGCAACACGGATAACTCAAGTAAGGTCAATCTTGGAGAGATTGTGTCACGACCCAAGGCTAGGGCCTAGATGTGATATGATGAATCGAAACCTGAAGAGACCAAAAAAGGCCTCTTAGCATATCAATCACATGTCCTTGGTCATGGAAGCAAGGTAAACAACAACAAAAGATATAATAAAAAGGAAGCGGGACTAAGGGAAGTCTTAGATAATCATAAAAGCATATAAGAGTCAAGCTCATAGCATAGGTACATCATAATATCCAACAACACCTCTAACATTGAATGGAGTGGGAGCCAAGACATTCTCCGGGCTCACCGTCATATTAACAAGTGTTCAACATAAAGAAGTCTCAAAATAGCAAGAGTAATTTAGATAATGTTCTCGAACTTGGTGACTCACCAATGCTTATCTCCGAAAGTACCGAACTAGGCACATCGAGGATGATCAAAAGGTGATCCGGTCCCTACATGGTAATATCATGTAGTCATAGAGTATATGTTAGTACGTTTGCATATACTAAGTATGTGGAATGCAACACTACAAAACATAAGCCATTATAGTCAAAATGCATAATCATAAAAATGTATGCGTAATCTCAATATAGCATGCATGATCAATGCTTATAAGACATTCATTTTGCACAATATATACATAACATATATATGTGGGAAGAAACCTTAACCAATATGAGTAAGACCAACCAAGCTACAACTTAAAACACATATGATTACCCCTCATCGCTAAAGAGGTGGTCTACTTCCCAAGGTACACCATACTTTACCATACAGGAACAGGACCCTTTTCATGTGAAGTAAACCTCTTTACAGGAACACGACCCATTTCAGAAAGGATTTCATGATAAAGTGGATTAGATGGATCCACTAGAATAGTAAGGGTAATAATCATAATCCTATGTTGGCACATAGTTTGAGGAAAGGTGTATGGACCCTTGAAGATAGTCCACGCCGACATCCAATCCATAGGTTCTAAGTCTAATCCCACAGAAGACTTGTAGTAATCATACTTGAATCTTAACATGAGTAGCTTGTAAGAAGATGACTTGAGTAGCTCATAAACATGCTTGACCTCTAGTGGTGAGCCTAGCTTGAACATGAGGATTAATTATAATCATACATGAAACTTTGCTTTAACACGAATGACTCACAAGAGCTAAAAATCTTGAAATAGAGCTTAACTTGAGACTTGTAACATCATAGATACTTTTCACAAATTCAATACATACTTGAAATCTCTTAATTATCACACAATCAATTGACTTGTAAATCATGAAATAGATCATCAGTCACTTGAGAGTTCTTGACTTGGTATTTTATCAAACACTTGGTAGGTTCATGATAGTAATTTAAAATCATGCAATTCGAGAGTGAAATAAGGAAAAAAACTTAATGCAAATCAACCTACGAACATGTTGTAAAACCCTCATGTAGAGTACCTTGAAGTCCATTACAAAAGCTCATGAAAGATCATAGTTTCATAACTTAAAACATGCCTAGTCTCAATTGACAAAGATCAACTCATTGTGTAAGCTTAAAATAGATACTCATACATAATCAACACTACTTTGATAAAAACCTAACATAGTTCATGCTCATATTTCATAATAAGAGATACCATAAGTAATACAACTTGAAATCATGCAAATTTTCATGAAAAGGGGAGGTTAGGCTCCATGGGTGAAAGGACTCAATGGATGAAACCCATACACCTCAAACATGGGTTTTTTAAGATGAGCTTAATGAAAACTTAGAGCTTGAAGTGAATCCTTGAGTTCCAAAGTTAAGCTTGAAATCCTTGAATTTGGTATGAGATATTTGCTTAAGTCTTGAATAGGTTTTCGTGAGGGTTTTGAGTGATATAGAGTTGAAAAATAGCTAAGTAAGAGTTTTTTCACGTTTAAGTGGACATAGGGCTATGACACCAATGCCCTTGGGCACATGAGAAAAATTAATGAAAATTTAGTACTAGTCCGCGAAGCTGACACAACGCGAAAGAACATATAACCCTGATTTGCGCCCCTGGCATGTCGCATCCACGGCGCGGATGCTCTCTTTAATTTTAAAATAAGCAAAAATTATTTTTCATAATGGGTCCTCTAAAATCTGAGTCATGCCCATTTTCACTTAATTTTGACCCTTGATCGAGAATATGAAGCCAAATTTTTGATATCACGCACAGATTTTGAGATATATGGTAATTACGATTATAGGCATTCTGAAGCACATTTTTGGTGCATTTCAATATCTCCCTCTTGGGAACATTCATTCCAAAATGTCAAAGAAACAAGCATAAGAGAAGTAATCATGAAGATTTCAGCCCAACATGAGTGCAACAAATTCATTTAAACATCATTTTCAAAAATATCAACATTAATGTCAAAAATCACCATAAACTTGTTAACATAAAGATGAATGCATGCAAAATGACATAAGGGTTGAAACTTAACACTTGAAATCATATAGGGGACTTAAATTAGTATCTCTGACTTAAGTAGAGTGGAAGAGATGTGAGTATCTCTTTTTCATGTCCGCCTCGGCTTCCCATGTAGCACTTTCAACTTATTGATTCCTCCAAAGGACCTTGAAGGAAGCTACATCTTTATTTCTCAACCTCTTCACTTTTTTATCCATAATCACCACCGAGACCTCCTCATAGTTCAAATTATCCTTTAGAACACCCTCAACATCAAAGGGCACTATAGCACTTGGGTTACTCATGCACTTTCTCACCATGGACACATGGAAGACCAGGTGAACCATATTTATCTCCATAGGCAACTCTAACTTATATGTTACCTTACCAACCCTCCTAAGAACTATATAAGGACCCACAAACCTTGGGTTGAATTTCCCCTTTGGCCAAATTGTACCACACCCTTCATAGGCGAGACTTTCAAATAAACCAAATCACCAACCTTAAACTCAAGATCTTTTCTCCTCACATCAGAGTAGGACTTTTGTATACTTTGGGCTATTTTTAGTCTTTCCCTTATCAAGATCACCTTCTCCATGTCCTGCATGATCAAATTCGGACCTATCAAAGTAGTTTTCCCACTTCAAACCACCCAACCGGGGATCTACAATACCTACCATATAAAGCTTCAAAGGGATCCATACCAATGCTTGAGTGGTAGCAATTGTTGTAAGCAAACTCAATGAGTGGAAGATGTTCATCCCAACTACCCATCAATACCAAAACATAAACTCTAAGCATATCCTTAAGAGTTTGGATAGTCCTTTTGGCTTGATCATCCGTTTGAGAATGAAAAGTTGTGCTAAACTTAACCTTGGTACTAAGACCTCTTTGGAAGGACCTCCAAAAGTGACAAGTGAATTGAGCACCACAATCCTAAATGGTAGACAAAGGTGTCCCATGCAATCTAACAAACTCATGTATATACAACTTGGCATAATCTTTGGCACCATAAGTAGTTTTAATCAGTAGGAAGTAAGCCAACTTTGTCATTCTATCCACAATAACCAAAATAGAGTCAAAATGTTTCCTAGTCTTAGGCAACTTAACCACAAAATCTATGTTGATCTCTTCCCGCTTCCAAGTAGGAAGTTCTATATCTTGGGCTAGGCCACCCAGCCTTTGATGTTCGTCTTTCACTTGTTATTAATTGTGACATCCGGATATGATCTTGGCAATGTCCCTCATCATACCACCCTACCAATATGCCTCCCTTAAGTCTCTATATATTTTTTAGAACCGGGGTGAATAGAATAGGATGAATTATAGGCCTCCTTCAATATCAACCCCCTTAATTCATCAACATTAGGCACACATAACACACCTTGGTACCTAAGGGCATCATCTACCTGTTGGGAGAAAATCTCCATATTAACATCTTTCACCAAGGCCTTCAACTCTAACAATGAGGGCTCAAGTGAAATGACTGCAAAAACTTCCCGAATATGTGCCTCGAAAGTGTCCAAAATCATAATTTCCTTATATCTCAAAATTCGTGCGTGATATAAAAAATTTGACTTTATATTCTTGTTCAGTAGGTCAAGTTGAGTGGAAAATGGGTCTAATCCTGATTTAAGAGCAATAATAGCAAAATTTACTTAAAATGATATTTCCAATGTGCATCCGCGCCCCTAGTATGACACACCAAGGACGCGCTGCATTGTACTTTGCGCAGTGTTTTTCTATCTCGGTCCAAGTCTTTTGGGTCTTGGGCCTAAGTGTTTCCATGCATGAAAATACCAATACATAGCCATATTTCATCCTCACATCATTCAAGACATTCCTAAATACTTTCTCAAATACTTAGACAATATTTCACCTCCTAATTTCAAGTCCCAAAACTCATTCGGATCTTAAGGTTCTCATTCAAGCTTCAAGTCTCCATCCCCAATCTTCTTCAAAGATTCTCAAATGTCAAGGTATATGGATTTTAACCATTAAGTTCTTTTACCCATGGTGCCCAAGCTTCCATTTCATCTAATTTACATGTTTTTTCAATTGATTTTGCATGTGGGTCTATTATTATGAACTTGACTATCAGCTACGTTGGGGTTTTGTAAAAGTGTGACTGTTTAAGCATATTTTGAGCTATGAATCTTGGACCTAACTTGAGATTTGATAAGGGCTTTTGATGTATATCGTATGATGGTGTTACCAAGTATTGGTGGGATGATTTACTTCAAGATTTCTTGAATGATTTCACTATTTAATTGCATGGTTTTATACTAGCATTGCATACCCACCAAGTGTTTGATAAAATGACTGAATTTTGGTTCCTGAGTTGTTGAAGGCCTAATGTTTGGCATATGAGATATATGACTTTATGATGATGAAAGTATATTGTATATATGTTAATTTCACGATGAACATCCAAAGTGTTGTGAGTTGATCAAGCCTAGCTCAGGGGGATGTAGGTCTGGGTAACCACACGAGGGGTTGGTACCTTGGTTGCATAATACGATTGGTAGTAGGCCCTTATAACCACATAGAGTAGTTGGTACCTTGGTTGCCTAGTATAGGGGTTAGTAGGCCCAACTATATTGAGGGTTTGGTACCTCATTAACCATATCCAAGGTTTTGTACTTTGGTTGTCTAGTACGGGGGATATTATGCCCGTATAACCATATTGAGGGGTTTGTACCTCATTCTCCTCTCCAAGGGGGTGGTAGACCTTGTATATTCTATATTGATTGTTAGTTGCTACACATGTGTTTTTCTCTATTTATGCATGACTTATGTTAAGCGTCCTTAATACATGTCATATTATTATTATGCAATATATTACCTATGATATTGCATTTTGCCTATGTTGCCTATCTATTGTTGTATTGCATCCTATATACTTAGTACATTCAAATGTACTAACACATACTCTATGGCTACATAATGTCACCATATAGGAACTAGAGCCCCGCTTGAACATCCTCCTCTTCCATGCGGCTAGTACAATCGTCCCTCAAGCTAGTTTATAAATCCTCCACTTTGGGAACATTGACTTTGACCTTATGCTATGTATAAAGACTCCCTTTTCTTTTATAATGTACTTGTCTGTGAGGGTGATCCCGGTTGCTTGTCTTGGCCCCCGCTAATTTCTATTGTTAGAGGTATTGTTAGACATGTTATGTGTAATGATATGAGCTTTGTCTCTCTCTTGACCCTTGATTTCTACGATATAAAAGTTGTCCCTTAGCCACATTTATCCCTATTTACTATCTTTTGTTGTATTTTATTGCTTCCGTGTCACATCTATGCCCTAGACTTAGGTTGGTTTGGGTTGTGTGTTGATGCAAAATCCTAAGGTGATAGCCTATGCTTCTAGAAAACTCAAAGTGCATGAAAAGAATTATCCTACCCATGATCTTGAACTAGTCGCTGTGGTACGTGCCTTAAAGATATGGCATTATTATTTTTATGGTGTGCATGTTGATGTGTTCACCGATTATAAGAGTCTACAATATGTCTTCACTAAAGAAGCTTTCAAGTTGAGGCACGCAAGATGGTTAGAACTCCTTAAGGATTATGATATGAGTGTGCATTATCATCTCTGTGAGGCTAATGTTGTGGCAAATACTTTGAGTAGGGTGTCTATGGGTAGCCTAGGTCATGTTGATGGTGGTGGTAAAGAGGTGGCTAGAGAGGTCCATTAGTTAGCTAGATTGCGGGCTAGGTTGGAAGAGATTGATAATAATGGTGTTATTATTGTTAATGGTTCTAAATCTTCAGTTGTTGAGGGTTGTAAGCTAAGCAAGTTCTTGACCTACTTTGTTAGAATTGAAGGCATTGGTAAAAGTTGGTAAGGTAGAAGTTTTCTCCCAATGGGGAGATGGTACCTTTAGATACCAAGGTAGGTTGTGTATGCTTTGTGTTGTTGGCTTGAGAGAAAAGATTCTTGATGAGGCTCATGGTTCTTCTTACTCTATTCACCCGGGTCTACTAAGATATATAGAGATTTGAGGGATGTGTTTCGGTAGGGAGGCATGAAGACGGACATTGCCAAATTCATATCCGGTTGTCATAGTTTCCAACAAGTCAAAGCTAAGTATCAAAGGTTGGGTGGCCTAGCCAAAGACATAGAGATTCCTACTTGGAAGTAGAAGAGATTAACATGGATTTTGTGGTTGGGTTTCCTAAGACTAGAAAATGTTTTGATTCCATTTGGGTTGTGGTTTATAGGATGGCGAAATCAGCTTACTTTCTACTAGTTAAGACTACATATGGGCTGAAGATTATGCTAAGTTGTACATTTACGACTTGGTGAGGTTGAATGAGATTCCTTTGTCCATTATATCGGATCGTGGTGCTCAATTTACTTCACATTTTTGGAGGTCTTTCCAAAGGGGTCTTGGTACAAGAGTTAAACTTAGCATGACCTTTCACCCTCAAACAGATGGCTAAGCCGAAAGAACTATCCAAACTCTCGAGGATATACTTAGGGCTTGTATTTTGGAGTACAAGGGTATTTGGGATGATCATCTTCCATTGATTTAGTTTGCCTATAACAATAGCTATCATTCTAGGATCAGAATGGCTCCTTTTGAGGCTCTCTATGGTAGACATCGTAGGTTACCGGTTAGGTGGTTCGAGGTTGGAGAGATGGCCTTGTTGGGACCATATGTGGTTATAGAGGTTCTTGAGAAGTTTAGGATGATTAGAGAAAGGTCGAAAATAGCCCAAAGTCTCAAAACATCTTATACCGGTGTGAGAAGGAAGGAACTTGAGTTCAAAGTTGGTGATTGGGTTTATTTGAAGGCTTCACCTATGAAAGATGTGGTTTATTTTGGTAAGAAGGGTAATTTAATCCCTAGATATGTGGTTCCTTATAGGGTGATGAGGAGGATTGGTAAGGTGGCCTATGAGTTGGAATTGCCTAGTGAAATAGAATTGGTTCATCCGGTCTTCCATATGTCTATGTTAAGGAAGTGTGTTGGTGACCGTAATGCTATTGTGCCTCTTCATGTTGTGGGGGTACTTGAAGACAACTTCACATATGAAGAGGTTCAAGTAGAGATCTTTGATCGACAGGTGAATAGGTCGAGGAACAATGATGTTGCCTCTGTTAAGGAACTTTGGAGGAATCAACAAGTCAAAAGTGCTACATGAGAGTTCGAAGTGGATATGCAAAAATGATATCCTTATCTTTTCCATCCTACTCAAGCCTAAGGTACTAATTCTAAGTCTTCTATGTTATTTCTTGTCTCATGTTCCATCCCCTAAGTCATTTGCATGTATTTATGGTTATATTGGCAAAGTTCATGGGGATTTTATACTTATATTGAGATATTGAAGATGGTGTTTAAAGTGTGTTGTTGCATTATTGTTGGGGCTGATTTCTTCATGATTAGTCTTCTCATACACATTTCTTTGACAATCGGGGACAAATGTTCCCAAGGGGGAGATTTTGAAACGACCCCGAAAAGTGCCGGATATGTGCCTCGGAAGTGCCCAAAATTGTAATTTCCATATATCTCAAAATCTATGCGTGATATCAAAAACTGACTTCTTATTCTTGTTTAGGAGGTAAAATTGAGTATGATATGAGTCTAACCTCGATTTAATAGAAACCATAGAAAAATTTGAAAATCTCTAAAATGCAATTTCTAGTGTGCAGTGTGCCAAGGGCGTGTTGCAATGTGTTTTGTCCACTATTTTTCTATCTTGATCCATGACTTTTGCATCATGGGCTTAAGTGCTCCCGTACGTGAAAATACCTATACTTAGCCATATTTCACCCTCATATCATTCGAGTAATTCCCAAATACTCTCTCAAATACTTAGACAATATTTCACTTCCAAATTTCAAATGCCAAAACTCATTCGGATCTTAAGGTTCTCATTCAACCTTCAAATCTCCATCTCTAATATTCTTCAAGGATTCTCCAAAGTCAAGGTATGTGGGTTTCAACCAATAGGTTCTTTCACACATGGTGCCCAAGCATCCATTTCATCTAATTTACATGTTTTTAAATTGATTTTACATGTAAGTCTATTATTATGAACTTGACTATGAACTACGTTGGAGTTTGGTAAAACTGTGATAGTTTTATCATGTTTTGAGCTATGAATCTTGGATCTAATTAGATTTGATGAGGGGTTTTGATGTTATTGTATGATGCTACTACTAAATATTGGTGGCACAATTTACTTCAAGATTTCTTGCATAATTTCACTCTTCAATTATATGGTTTTATATCAGCATTTCACATCTACCAAGTGTTTGATAAAATGACTGAATTGTGATTCTTGAGTTGTTGAAAGCCTAATGCTTCGCATATGAGATATATGACTTTATGATAATGAAAGTTTGTTGTATATATGTTTATTTCATGATGAACTTTCATAGTGTCATGAGTTGACCAAGCCTAGGTCGGGGGATTGTAGGCTCGGGTAACCACAACGGGGGGTTGGTAGCTTAGTTGCCTAGTACGGGGGGTAGTAGGTGCGTATACCCACATCGAAGGGTTGGTACCTTAGTTGCTTAGTATGGGGGGTAGTAGGCCTGTATAACCATATTTAGGAGTTGGTACCTCATTAATCATGTAGGGGGGTTTGTAACTTGGTTGCCTAGTACGGGGGTATTAGGTCCTTATAATTATATTGAGGGATTTGTACCTCATTCGCCTCACCAAGTGGGTTGTAGGTCTTGGATATTCTATATTGATGGTCACTTTCTACACATATATTTTTCTCTACATATGCATGGATTACTTCAACAATCAATCATTCATGTCATATTGTTATTATGTTATCTATTGCCTATTATATTGTATTTGCCTATGTTACCTATCAATTGACACATTGCTTCATAAGAATTAGTACATTCAAACATACTAAGAGATACTCTACGGCTACATGATGTCACCATGTAGGAATTGGAGCCCCGCTTGATCATCATCCTCCTCCTCGTGACTTGTACCATTGTCTCTCAAGCTAGTTGGTGAGTTCTTCATATCGGGGAGATCGACTTTTACCTTGTTCTATGTATAAAGACTCCCTTTTCTTTTATTATGTACTTGACTATAAGGGTTAGTCTAGTTGCTTGTCTTGGCCCCCACTATCTTCTATAGTTAGAGGTGTTTTTGGACATGTTATTTGTAATGCTATGAACTTTGTCTCTCTCCTGACTCTTGATGTCTACGATATGAAAGTTGTCCCTTAGCCTCATTTATCCCTATTGACTATATCTTATGGTATTTTATTGCTTCCGCAATAAAGGATGTGTAATGATATGTTAAGAGGCTTGCTTTGGGTCCCTTCGGGTTCCCCATGCGTCTTATCACATCTAGGACCTAGGCTTGAGTGTGACATCAAGATCTTATTTTGACTTTGCTTCCTCAACCAAAGAAGATTTAAAACCATAAACAACCACCACACCACTATTTTCCACTTTATCCAACCTGACCCCCAGTCTAGCCAATCGGTGAACTTCTCTAGCCACCTATTTGCCAGCATCATCAACATGAGCTAGACTACCCATGGACACTCTACTTAGAGCATCAGCCATAACATTGGTATTTTTGGGGTGATAATGCACACTCATATCATAATCTTTAAGGAGTTCTAACCACCTTCTTTGTCTCAAGTTAAGATATTTTTGGGTGAACACGTATTGGAGACTTTTGTGGTCGGTAGACACATCAACATAAACCCCATAGAAGTAGTGACGCCAAATCTTCAAAAAAAGTACCACGACCGCCACTTCAAGATCTTTGGTTGCATAATTCTTCTCATGAAACTTAAGTTGCCTAGAAGTATAACTATCACGTTACCATTTTGCATCAAACAGACCCCAAACTAATTCTTGAGGCATCACAATATACCACGAACCCTTCCAACCCTTCCAGTAGAGCCAAGATAGTAGTGGAGACAAGCTTATCTTTCATAGTTTCAGAACTCTTCTCACATTCATCAGTCCACACAAATTGTGCCTTCTTTTGGGTCAATTTAGTCATTGGAGAAGCAATAAAAGAAAAGCCATTCACAAACCTCCAATAATAACCCACCAAACCAAAGAAGCTCCTAATATGTAATGTAGTCAAGGGTATAGGCAAATACCTAATTACCTCCCCCTTCTTAGGATCAATCTTAATGCCATCACCTTACACCACATGCCCTAGAAAAGCAACCTCTTTCAATCAAAACTCATATTTTTCATATTTTGAGTACAACTTCTCCTCCTTCAAGATTTGAGACACCACCCTTACGTGATTCACATGCTCCCCTTCATTATGGGAATAAATCGACGTATCATCAATAAATCCCACCACGAACATGTCATGGTAGGCTTTGAAGACCTTATTCATGAGATCCATCAATATAGTCAATGCAGTAGTCAACCTAAATGACATAACCACAATCTCAAAGTGCCCATTGCTAGTGCGTAAAGCCATTTTCGAAATATCACACTCCCTCACTTTCACTTGGTGATCTTGAACCAAAGATTAATCTTAGAAAAGTGACTATCCCCTTAAAGTTGATCAAAAAGGTCATCAATCCTTGGTAGAGGGTACTTGTTCTTTGTGGTAACCCTATTAAGTTGCTAGTAATCAAAGCACCTTCTAAGAAAAACATCCTTTTTCTTCACAAAAAACACCAATGCACCCAAGGTGACTTACTAGGACTTATGAAACCCTTTTCCGACAAATCCCTCAATTGCTCCTTTAACTCCTTCAATACTGCTGGGCCATATGGTAAAAGAGAATAGAAATGGGTTGAGAATCAGGAAGGAGGTCCATACTAAAGTCTATTTCCCTTTCGAGAGGAACACTGGGAAGCTCATCATAAAAGACATCAAGAAACTCATTAACCACATCAATCGACTCAATAGGAAGGATTTTGGGCTCAACATCCCTAACCCTCATATGATGATAGAAACAACTCTTAGAAATCAACCTTTGGGATTTAAGTCAATAAATGAATCTACCCTTAACCATTACATCATGACCTTACTACTCAAGAACGGGCTCATTAGGGAATTGGAATTAAATCCTATGGGTTCTACAATTAATAGAATCATAATATTCATGCAACTAATTCATCCCAAGAATGACATCAAAATCCACCATATCAAATTCAATAAAATCGCAAGATAAGACTTTATACAAGATGAACACGGGATAATTTCTACAGACTCTTTTAACAATAATGGACTCACCAATGGGGTTTGACACTTCATAAGGTTCATACAACTATTGGGAAATAACATAAAGCTTTTTGGCAACAAAAGGAGTGATGAAAGAAAGAGTGGCACCTGGATCTATCAATGCATATACATCAAAATAAAAAATCTTTAACATACCGGTGATGACATCGGGCACCTCATCCACCCCTTGTCTCCCTTGAAGAGCATATAATCTATTTTACCTTGGAGCACCCCCATGTTGGCCTTTTTTAGCCCTTGGACCCATATTTGTACCTTATACTTGTGGACGACCATCTCTACCTTTGTTTTGAGCATGAGGATGATTAATAACTTTGTGACCCATTTCAGCACAACCAAAGCAAGCATTAGAATTTCTCAAAATGGGCCACTATGGTTTTTCCCACACTTTTGGCACTTAGTATTTGCCATCCACCATTGCCACCTTGGGACCTTGGATTATCATTAGCAAAGTGCTTATTAGGAGTATTGGAAGACCCTTGGCATTGGAACTTGTGGTCTTGAGGAAACCAACCACACTTGGAACCTTGGAAACCACCTTCAAAATCAACCCTCTTGGACTCATCACTTCTTCTTTTTCTAAGTTTTTCCCTCTCTAGTTGCTCAGCATATGTCATGAGACGTGACAAATCTATATTACCCACTAACATGGCGGTATGACACTCCTCATTGACCAAGTCAAGCACCCCCTATAGAAATTTGTTCATCCTTGATCTAGGTTAGACAACCAATTGTGGAGCATACTTGGATAGCTTGTTTAACTTGAGGGCATACTCCCACACACTCATGGAACCATACTTAAGGTTCATAAACTCCATCATCTTAGTTTTCCTTATCTCAATAGGAAAGAAGTGGTTGATTAATGCGACTTTCAACTTCTCCCAAAGGATAACATTATCATTCACCTTCTACAACTTCCATTGTGTAAACCAAATTTGAGCCACCCTTTGAGTTGGTAGGCCACCAACCCCGCCTTTTCCTCCAGTTTGAGTCCCATGATCGATAGCACCTTGTACACCTCATCTATGAACTCTTAGGGATCCTTATCCATCTTGGATCCATAGTACTCCGGTGGGTTCATTCTTGTGAAACACCTCACTCTAGAATCAAAGTAGGAGCATGAGGGGCTTAGGCCCCTTAGTTAATTTGGTTGGTCATTCCATGAGCCAATATTGTAATAGCATCTTTAAACTCATCTTGGACTACCCCTCCACCTTGAGGATCTTGAGGAGCTGGAGGGGCCGTTTGCTCCTCAGGTGTTTAGGATTTCCTTAGTCGCCCTCTTGGAATCAACATGATCTTGAAGGGCAAAGAGCATTTGTTATTGGATGGATTCTCCATATTTCTTAAATAGCTGGAGTTCGTAGAACGTCCTTCTTTCCACTATGATTGATGGATCAAAGGGATATCGATCATTGAACTACTTGTAGATCCCAAACCTTAGATCTTTGAACAAATGTTGAGTCTTGTCCATAGATCCTTAAAACAAATACGTGTGTGTGTACAATATGGACCATGAAGAAGTGAAATATTTCTTAAAACACCTCATAGCCTCCCATTAATAGTTGTGGAATGCTTCACAACCATGAATAAGACTCTAATCGAAGCGGTGTGTTGGATTCCAAGGACTATTAACAACCTAGCACTCTGATACCAAGTTTGTAACCCAACCTAGGGCCTAGATGTGACACGGCGAATAGGAAGTCGAAGTGACCCAAACAAGCCCCTTAGCATATCAATCACATATCCTTGGTCGCAAAAGCGAGGTAAAAATAACAACAAATATAATAAAAGGGAATCAGGATTAAGGGAAGTCTTTAACAATCATAAAAGCATATAAGAGTCAAGCTTATAACATGAGTACATCATAATATCTGACAACACCTCTAACATGGAATGGAGCGGGGGCCAAGACACTCTTCGGGTTCACCTTCATATTAACAAGTGTTCAATATAAAGAAGTCTCAAAATAGTAAGAGTAATGTAGATAGTATCCTCGGACTTGAGGACTCACTAATGCTTATCTTCCAAAGTACCAAACTAGCCACATGGAGAATAATCAAAAGGTGCTCAGGTCCCTACATGGTAATATCATGTACACATAGAGTATGTGTTAGTACGTTTTCATGTATTAAGAATGTTGGACTCAATGCAATAAGACAAAAGCAAATATACTCAAAATGCATAATCATAAAAATGGATACATAATCTCAATATGACATTCATGACCAATGCTCACAATAAAAAATTCATATAGACCTTAATCGACATAAGTAATACCTAGGGAGCTACAACTTGTGTAATGATCCCAAAAAGTGCCTGAAAATGTGCCTCGGAAGTTCTTGGAATTGTAATTTCTATATATCATAAAATCCATATGTGATATCGAAAATCTGACTTCGCATTATTGATTAGGAGGCAAATTTGAGTGGGAAACGACTCTAACCATGATTTTAGAGCAAACGAATCACAATTTCAAATTTTCAAAATGCAATTTCCAGTGAGCTGTGCACGCCCCTAGTGCGATGCGCCTGAGGCGCGCCATAGTGTTATTTTGTACATTTTTCCTTAGTTCAGTCCAAGAGTTTTGATTCTTGGGCCTAAGTCCACCCATGTGTGAAATGTCACGCCCAAAGCCCCGTTAGGACGGAGTGGCACCCGTTGCCAAGAAGGCTCGAGATAACCAACCTGTATCTATATGCTCTCTATATATATATTATAAGGGAATGTACATGCCTTTAAGAAAGTAAACAGTAATAACAAGCCAAAAGGAAATGTATATGGCTAGGCCATTAGGGCCACGGTGTCTAAAGTATGAGACATGACCACACTTTAATTTATATAGTCTACTAAGTCTCTAGATAAGGAAATCTATCTGATAAGTATCGGGACAGACCTCGCCTCAACTAACTGTACAATACAAAAATATAAGCTCTAAACACAAAGCTCCGAAGCAACTTGGAGCTTGGTAACAACAGCTGGATGTTCTGTACACCTACTGGGAGATATACTAGCACCTATACCTGCAGCATGAAATGCAGGTCCCCCGTAAGGGATGTCAGTACGAGATAGTGTATTGAATATGTAAGGCAGGAAATACAGTATACGAAGTAATAACTCAAATGAAACAATGCAATGGTGTAGAATAATAGCCCACCCTTAGTCATATTGTGGGATCATGTATTTTATGCTCTTTTTATTACTTTACCTTTACTGTATAATTTGTGCACAACATGTAATACAATTGACCAGCTGATCAGTACTAAAACTATATCGAGATCAGCCCTATCTAGGCTCTTCCTTAAACCCTCGGGCTACCTCCCGTAATAGGATCGACCCTGGCTAGGTGATTCTTCCACCCCTTGGGCTACCACCCATCATTAAACAATATACTTTACTTTATCTTTCAATTACCTTTGAGAAGATTCTTTTGGTGGTCATAACATTGGAGATAGAGGATAGTAGATATAGCATATGACATGTAAATAATCACAAAAGATAACACCATAATGAAAGGAGTAAGTTGCACAAATAATAAAATGCATAGGAGATAGAACAACATATAAAGTTTATTTAGTAGAACGAACTCGTGTATGTTGGTATTCAACTATGTACGCAGGTTTGCAAGTGACTATGTATGGGAGGATATGAACTTGTGAAAGAGTGAAGACATGGTTAATAATTGTGTTGGAGTTGGTAAGTGCCTTTTATGTGCCAAGGAAGGATCTATGTTTCATGCCAAACAATACGAAATCAAGTAGCCTTACATACCTCGTTGTACGACATCGCTATTACCTCAAGATAACCTTTCCTTCCTTCAAATATTTATCTACAATATAGTAGGTGATAAAACTAGCATTAGCAGCCAATAGATATATCTTGGCAGTCCAATCTCATAAAAAAATAACATACGGGTAGCAAACGGGTATTTATAATCTTGAGCATATGTTTTCAACCTTTCAGCCCCTAATCGTATTTTCTAATACACATTATCATATACATATCATGTGCGGCCTATTTTAGTTCTATAATAGACTTACAAGATACCATAAAGCACAAGAGATAATAATTTTATGTAACATATAAATAGGCGACATAACGTTACATCCCCTCGCTACATTATGACGTTGACGACTCCAAAACTTTACCAACTTCAACCAAACTATTCCCACATCATTTATACATACAAATAGTTCTAAAATAGAAATATTCCTCAAAACAGGTGGAGGATGTGAGACCATGACCTCAAGCAATCAGTGCACAAGTTCCAATTATGACCACAATTATGATATCACATAAGAACTTACTTTTGCAGACTATAAAAATGGTTCAGCAACTTAGTTACATCACTAACAAACTATAACTTGTTAAAACCATAAGTCTCAATTCATAATTCATCCAACCAAGAAGAGAAAATCCTCTTAAGTAACAAGAAAAGTTCACAACAATCCTTAGGACACATGCTGTCCAAATTTCCAGCACAAACATACTAGCATATACTTCTTGTTTTCCATAAGAAAACCATACTAAACACATATGTACACTTACTTACCACTACCTTCAAGGTGTAGGGCTTCTCCAATAACCTTAGAAGTCCCCTTGTGGCTGCTTTGCTAGGTTAAGAAAGTGTAGACAGAAGGTTTGTGAAAGTTGACATTTTTCCAAGTCTATGAATGAATTAAATGTGTTATATATAAGCCCTTTTAAAGGGGATTTTGGCTGAGTTTCTTATGTTTTTTAAGACATATATTATTAAGGTGGTGATGCCGCAGCTTGGCCCTTTCACTTGGGCCTAATTGGGTTCAAATTGGTTGGGCCTTGGCTGCCTATTTTTCCCTCTTTCTCTTAGTTAGTTTTGGCCCAAATTATCAAAGAAATAGTGATGTCTTTGGGATCTTTTGAAATCCTTCTTGGGGTGAAAATAAAGTCCATGTGTGATGCCAAAACATGGGACAAAATTACACCCTTAACATGATTTTATTCATAATCGTACTTGAACAAATTCGACTTCAGGCCTCGTCTCCGTTTAGCTAGCAATTTAAGCTAAGCAAGTAGGTGACTCACCTGCTAGCTTCTTAAGCCCTGTAAGAACCTCAATTCTCTTACTTAATTTAAGTTCATGATCTCCTAAATTAGACACAAAACATGTATACACACGACCTTCTTAAGCGTTAGACGCACATATCCCCCTGTAACATGAAATTCGAGCACTTTTAAAAATGGGCGCTAATTTGACCAGACCATATCATGTTTCATTTGCATTATACTGGTATTGTAATATGTGGGGTGTTACATCCTCTTCCCCTAAGGAAAATATATCCTCGAATGTTAGCATATTTGGATAGCTTAATCATATTTAAACCTTTACGTACACAAACTTTTGACAGCACACTAAGTATTCAATCACACGTACCTATTAGTGTCCCAATTCAGCATGTTGGACTTCCTCTTAAGCTTCAAATAAGTAAGGGTATTTTGATTTCATTGCACCCTCAGCCTCCCATGTTATTTCTTCTGCTTCCTGGTTTCTCCAAAGTACTTTTACTGAATCTCTTTCTTTATTCCTTAGCTTCTTAACTTGACGATCTAGAATTGCAATAGGTACCTCTTCATATGTGAGATCTCCTGTAACCTGCACATCCTTAATAGGGGTGATACAAGATGGGTCACCTATGCATTTTCGAAGCATTGAGACATGAAAAATTGGATGAACCATTGAAAGCTCTTGGGGTAGC
>JAOTQR010121828.1:0-23752 GCA_025774065.1 Solanum ossicruentum | reverse complement strand
TGATTATGATGATTTTTGAACTTTCCATATATAGAAAAGAAATAGAAAGAGATAGACTAGAAACGACATCTGTTATGATAAAGTATTATGTTATTACTTTACTGATTTTACTTAAACACAATATCAATACTTGATAAAGGAATAGATAGAATAACTTAATCGTTAGAAGATAAAAAAGAACAACATTATAACAATTGATATTAAAGCGCGTTATCTTAATAAAGTCTCATAACTCAAGATTAGGGATGGCAATGGGGTGGGTGTAGGGCGGGTTGATCTCAACCCACAAATCTTTTAAATTGCCCTACCCTACCCCGCATGATGCCTTTTTTCATTTTCAACCTACCCCGCATAGACCCGACCCGCATAAACTCGCCCCGCTTAAATTTTAAAGTTCTTTTATTTTTTAACTGAATTTATTTTTTCTTTAATTAACGTCTCAATAACTAATTAACTATTCTTAGTTTATATTTTAATAATTGTTTTTAATTATTAATTAAAATTTTTAATTAACATTTTAACAACTAACAATTTACTGAACATGTCTAGTTTAAATTTTAGAAAAGAAATAAAATCAAAGTGAACGTTTAATAGAAAAAGTTTATATCTTTGATTTTTACTAATAACAAAAATTTAACTTCTTCGAATTCCTATTTGATGTTTTAAATTTGTAGCCCTGCCCCACTCTGCCCCGCCACGCATTAGTTTTAAAAATAACTTCTTCAACCCACCTCGCCCCACATAGCTTTTAAACCTGCCCCGCATAGCTCTGAACCCACCCCACCCCGCCTGTTGCCATCCCTACTCAAGATAAAGGCACTAGGAATTTTGCACCTTCTCTTGAATAAGATAAAGGTCAACACATCATTATGCACTATTGTTTAATGGACAATACTCATGATGAAAAGCAAGAATAGAGAATTTCCTTCGAGCAAAGGACCATGAGCATTGGACAAGAGTTAGTAATGGTCCTAGCATTTCCTATAAAGAAGGTTACTAAAGAGAAAGACATTCTAGCCCAAGAATCAATATTATTAAGTTGATTACAAGATTCTTAAAAAAAAATTCTAAAGCTAAGTGCATCTTTGTATGTGGACTTGGACCAAATGAGTTCAATAACATATCTGATTACACTACAACAAAGTAGATTTGGAATGTGCTAGGTATTACTCACGAAGGAACTATTCAGCTAAGAAAATTTAGAATTTCCAAAATATGTACTGAATATAAAATTTTTAGATAAAGTGTGGGGAATCACTTTAGGATACGATCACTACATTACTACTATTATGAATGAATTTGTATCCCTGAGAAAAATATACACCAATAATGAAGAGAAAGATACAGGAGAAAGAACAACTGAATATTAAAGAATATATTAAATCCAAAATTTTTTAATTATAGTTCCTAAATAGGCATCTAATCAAAATAAATAGATTGACACAAGAAATAGAAATAAAAAGTAACCTACAAATATATCAAACCTAAAGATGGTAAATGATTAATCTAAATCAAGCACAGAGTCTCTTGTTAAGGCCTTGAGAAACTTGAATCTCCAAGCAACCGTCATTTTTAGACAAGGTTCAATAGAGGCTGCACCAAGCTCTCAAAGATCAAATTCATAAATCATTAGTATCCATTAGAAACTACCTAATGAAATAAATGACTACCTATTTATTGTTTTTGTAACGGTCCGACCCACTAGTGATATTATTTGTATTGGACCCAGGTTTACATAATTTTAAAATGCATCACTAGAAGGTAAGGTGTAAAACCCCATAAATTAGAAAGTTATAAAGTGCAATATAAGTGGAATTGGGAATATTGCAGACCAAAATATGAGCCATATTTACAGCCCCTGGTCCAAATCATTGGTCTTAAATGGGGCCCAAGGATAGAGTTGGCCTGGATAAAAAATTGACAAAGTCAAAAGGCATTATATGAAGGGTCTTTATGGTCCATAAATGAAAGTATAGAGTGTAGAATGGGTTTGTGGTTTGATGCCTTGAGTTGATGGAATACTAGACTTGTGAAGTTGTGACTACAAACAAACACGATAACTCATATTACTGTTTACGAGTTGTAGTTTGGTCTCATAGATAGGGTCCTGAGATTAAGAAAACTTTTAAGTGGTAGGGTAATCGATGGACGGTGTCTATGACTTGTAGACCAATCTAAAAGTCGTAGATTGGTCTCGTGGATTGATCTTTAGAGACCTAGTTTTAGAAGATCTAACAATTGAATAGGATGAAACCCCAAGTATAGTCCATAGACTATTTTATGACCCGTAATCGAGGTCGAGGTCTGAATTCTGAAAGTTCTAACCAAGGGCACTTTTTTCTTTTTCTTCATGCCATAATTTTGAAACTATGTAATTTTGGATTATTTCCCCTCCCATATCACACCCTAAGCCCTCATTCACTCTCATTCCCACAATTCCAAATTCTATTAAAATTTTCTAAGGCAAAATCACTCTCAAGGCAGGGGCAAGATCTAAGGTTCCAAGGGTCTTCTTCTTCAACTTCTTTCAGACTTTCCTTAAGGTCTTGACCAGGTACGTGAGCTTGAGTGTGGGTCTCTTTCTCCTTAAAGAGCAACTATGATATCATTGACCTTTTCTTTAAGTTCTTGAAAATTATAAGCTTCATAAGCATGTTTTAAATACTGTTTTAATGATGTATTTTCATGTATTATCGACTCTATGACGTTTTATAGTTATGAAGTTTGAATGTTTTGATTTCACTATCTAGGATTTTCCTTAATGATGTGGGCTGTGTAACCATGATTTAAACTTGATGAATTTTATCATGATCTTGCATTATATTCTTAAAGCATGTGATTTTAATATCATTACCTAAACCCACTAAGTTTGAGATGATTACTACATGATGTTGATGTTAAGGGCCTAAAAGTAAGTTTGAAAGTTATGAATGTTGTGAAACATATAAGCATGTTGTAAAGCCCTTAATGATGTTAACATAGACCTTCAATATGAAAAGCTAATTCTCACTTGAGTAGCTTCCAAGTTAATGAGCTGCTCCTATACATTGCTACTTATGATTCTAAGTTATGATTGCATGAATATGCTAGTATTTTAAAGTATTCTATAGGATTCACTTAGCACCGAATGAGGCATTGAGGTGAGGTTCGGTAAGGGAACCTTAGAAGAAACCTCTTGTCCCATTAACTATGTGCCACCATAGGAGCCCTTGTAGGCTAAGTCTAGCGGATCCACAATAGCAATGCTACACTAAGATATGCATGCATAAATTGAAGAAGTTCTACTTGACAAGTAAACTCACCATGCCTACATAGTGGGTTATATTGGATTCTATGAAATAGTTCACATGGTCTTATGTGTCGGTTATTGTCTTCTCCCACAAGTTATGAATATGATATTTATTTTGCCTTAAACTTGTTTTGCATGTTGCATTAATCTTTAATTCATATTGAGCTTTATTCCTTGGATATGGTGAAGAATGTTTTGAATAACGACATTAAAATTTCATGCATGATGACATTACAATTTCATATTCACATTGCATCTTACATACCTAGTACATTCAAATGTACTAATACATAGTTTGCCTACATGATGCCACCATATAGAGACCAACGCTTTTTCTCCTTTGGAGAAGTTTTTTAGCTCGGGGACTACATATTCTGCCATCCAAGGCTAGTAGCTTTGGTGAAACTACACCTATGTCTTCTTGCTATGTATTTTGAGACACTTATGTTTTGGATTATATTTATGGAAACTTTTACTTTCTATAATATTTTCATGACGTTTGTGCTTGATGGGAGCTCTGGATATATCTTAGCCCTCAGTAAGTCTTTTATATAGTAAATTGTGTTTGGACAATATGGTCGAAGCTTTAAGTTGATAACTTTCTATGTCTTCTATTGATATGATGAATCCCATAGTCCCTTTTCCCACTTTTAAGTCTGCTTTACTTGATTTAATACCCATGATTGCTTGATAAGTGCTAAAAGGTTTGGGTGAGGTGCCTCCAGGCCCCTTATTCACTGTGTTACGACTAGGCTCTAGGTTTGGATTATGACAAAGTTGGTATCAAAGCATGACATTTGACATGTTCCTTAGATGTCCAACATATTGCATCAAATATAGTCTTGTTTATGGTTATGAAGCACACTAAAATCATGAATGAGAGGCTATGAGGGAATTAGGAAACTCTCCCGTCTGTTTGATTCATTTCGTGCCTTTAGAGTTGGCAAAGATTTTCCCCAATATCACGTTATTCTTTTGGCCTTTTTTTAGCTCATTCCACCAACAAAGGTTTCCTCAACCAGGGTAGGTTAATGAAGACCAAGCCCTTCCCATGCCATAAGAGGATGGAGTCACACAAGAGGAGTTTTAAGCCGCCTTTACAATATTGGCCCATGTCTTGGCCAACCAAGACAATTGGTTGGTTGCTCTTCCTCTCGAATCACCTACACCATAAATAAGGGTCTGAGATTTTATAAAAATAAACTCACTGAAGTTCCATGGTTCTAAAGTTGAGGAAGACCTGGTGGAATTCATCGATGAGGCATATAGGATCATGGCCTTCATAAGGGTATCATCGGTAGAGAAGGCCGAGTTTAGGCCGATCAACTTAAATGTGTGGCTAAAGTTTGGTATGATCAATGGGTCAAGGAAAGAGGTGAAGGAGTGATCCAAGTTGAATGGGAAGAATTCAAAGGTGCATTCTTGGATCGCCACCTCCCATTTGAGCTAAGGCAAGTAAAAGTACAAAAGTTTATAAATTTGAAGCAAGGCCATATGAGTGTAAGGGAATACTTCCTCAAGTCCACAAAACTCTCTAAATATGCACCATTCATTGTGGTAGACCCACGAGCTAGAATGAGCAAACTTATCTTTGGGGTGTAAAAATTGGTATCCAAAGATTCCAAGACCGCAATGCTCGTAAAAAAGATTGACATTCTTGTCTAACAACATATGCAGAGTAAATCAAAGAGGAGAAATTGTGATAGCTGTTAGGATTCCGAGAGGGATCAAACACATGGTGGTGAGTTCTCCCACCAAAGAGATGGTGGCCATGACAAGTTCAAATGTGGACAAAAGACAATGAGCCAAGGGTAAGACAACGCCCCTGCTTCCTTTATTCAACAAAGAAAAGGAGACCAATTCCAAGACTTAAGGAGCATTGGGTACACAAGCTTCTCCCAATTGTGCATATATGGGAGGCTCCACTAAGAGGAGTTTCTAGATGGCTCTAATGCATGTTTTAGATATGGCAAGCCCGAATATCATGCCAAGAAATATAGAAGCAGGGCTGCTAGGCCTCAAGGCAAAGGTGGACAAGATCAAGGTACTTCAAGTGACAATAGGTTCTACACTTTATATACTCTCCAAGAAGGGGAGAGACTTTGGATGTGGTTAATTATATATTGAAAGTTTATGATATAATGTATATGCATTATTAGATTCATAATCCAATTTGTCCTTTGTAACTTCATTTCTTGCAAATAGATTTCATGTATGCCCTGAAGTCCTAAATGAACCTTTTAAAGTTTGTACTCCTATAGGAGAGTCCGATGTTACACAAAGAGTTAATAAAAATTGTCCCATATTCATTTTGCATAAAGTTGTCCCTTGCAATCTTGTAGAACTCTCCATGTTATACTTTGATTTCATTCTTGGGATAAACTAGTTGCATACTTCCTATGCCTCTATAGATTGTCGAACTCATAGGGTCAAATTTTAATTCTCAAATGAGTTTATTGAGTCGAAATGTAGTAATTCTACATGTAGAGGTGGATTTGTCTCTTAGTTCAAAGCCTACAAAATGATCTCCAAGAGAAGTATTTATCACCTTGTAAGGGTTAGATATGTCACTTTCGAAGTCCCATCTCATGAGTCGTCCCAATTGTAAGTGAGTTTCTCGATGTCTTTTCAAAAGAGTTGCTTGATATTCCTCATGAAATGGAAATAGGATTCAACATAGACCTCTTGCTTGATACTCAACCTATCTCAATTCCTCCCTATCAAAAGGCCCTAGTGGAGTTAAAGAAACTAAAGGAGCAATTGAAGGAATTATTAGAGAAGTGTTTCATTAGGTCGAGTATATCTCTATAGGGTGCCCCAATGTTGTTTCTAAAGGAAGAAAGATGGGTCACTCTGAATGTGCATAGACTATCGACAACTCAACAAAGTCACCATTAAGAACAAATATCCCCTTCCAAGGATAGATAGTTTTTTTTTATCTATTGCAAAGATCGAAATACTTTTTCAAGATTGATCACCCATCCAGTTTGACCAACTAAGGGTGAGGGTACGTGATATACCCAAAATGGCTTTTCGGATAAGGTATGGACACTTTGAGTTTGTGGTGATGTCTTTCGGTCTAATCTATTCACCAACAATAACTATGGACCTCATGAATAGGGTGTTCAAACCCTACCTTTGGATGTTTATTGATGATATTTTGATTTATTTCCAAAGTGAAGAGGAACGTACAAAACATATGAGGATGATGTTGCAAACCTTGAGGAAGGAGAGATTATTTGCTAAGTTTGATAAATGTGAGTTCTGGTTAAAATAAGTTGCATTCTTTGGGCATGCAGTGTCATGAGATGGAATCAAAGTTAACCCTAAGAAAAAAAGAAATGAGAAATTGTCCTAGGCCATTGACTTCTTTGGACATTAAGAGTTTCTTGGGTCTAGCCGGGTACTATAAAAGGTTTGTTAAAGGGTTCTCCATTTCATCACCATAACTAGGTTGACCCAAAAG
Organism: Solanum ossicruentum; assembly: GCA_025774065.1. NCBI lineage: Eukaryota > Viridiplantae > Streptophyta > Magnoliopsida > Solanales > Solanaceae > Solanum > Solanum ossicruentum. Next base: position 16,997 of record JAOTQR010121828.1, on the reverse strand, counting down.
AAAGTTAAGTTCGTATGGATAGATGAGTGTGATAAGAGTTTTCAAACCTTGAAGAATCAATTGACTTCGTCTCTAATCTTGACCTTGTCGAAGGGAATCGAGGGATTTGTGGGGTATTGTGATACTTCACGGGTTGGTTTAGGTTGTGTATTGATGCAAAATGGGAAGGTGATTTCTTATACCTCAAGGAAATTGAAGGTGCATGAGAAGAATTATCCAACATATGATCTTGAACTTGCAACTATGATTCTTTGCATTAAAGATATGGCAAAATAGATTTGCATTCAAACAGTGGTAACTTGCTTACAACTTACGATCATCGCATATCCAAGCTAAATCACTCACATAGCAACTTAATATGCATCAAATCCATTCATGGATTGATTTATCAAGAAAAGGACTAATTGGTGAATTAGTATATGATCCTCGTCCATGTCTTAATCTGAATCAAAGATATGGATCATCGATACTCGAATTGCTAAGGACTAGGGACAAAACATTTGAATAGTTTTTCACATATGCATGGGGTTTGCCGTAAATTAAGGTCATCATTCACAACCATTAATCCAATCAACTCAAAAAGAAGAAAATTAAAATTGAAAAACAAATACTAATCTATTACAATTCAAATTAAAATTATACTTCAACCATCAAAACTATTAGTCCCAAATTAATAGGCAACACGAATAAAAAATAATCATCCCCCTTAAAAAATTTCCCTCAATGTAAAAGAACTAAGAACAATAAACATAAGATGAAGGAGTGAGTTTAAGAATCTCCCTGATACACTTAGTGTTGCACTAATGTTTGGACTCAAGGGAGATCAACTGTGCTTGGTTACCCCAGATCTACTGGAATTGTTGTAGGGATGACTTCTCGTATTCTGCTAAATTTTCTTTCCCTACTTATTTTGTTCTTTTCCCTCCTAGCCTCAAATTGGTTTACCAATATCTTCTCTCTAGCCTTTTCTGTCATTGCTTAGTGAGGATCCTCCATGGCCTCACGGTTGTTCTTGAAAATATTACCCTTGAACTTCATATGTAGTTGAAGGTATATCTTTTGCCTTGAGTTTGCCATGGCAATTTCCTTTCCTGGTGGCCATCGAAGGATATAGACCACCTCTTCCCCTCGCTCAAGGAACTCAAAAGGTCCAACATACCTAGGGCAAGGATAGCCCATTTTCTTCCTAAATCGCATCACACCCTTCATCATTGAAGACTTCAACTGCATCTGATCTATCAAGCAAAACTAGCGAAATGGTATGCGACAAAGGCAACAAGGGGAAATTCAGAAAATATTCCTAGCACTTGGGGTCATTTAGCCTGTCCAACTAGTTTGGGAATTGCCAAACGTATTCGATAGTATAAAATGACCTTTGCTGAATTCAGTAGTGAGAAGTTTACAAAAAGTTGTCATATTCAGTGATGCTTGATATTGAATATTGATCCATCGAATCAATTTGGCAGTCTAAAAGTTCATCGTCGAATATTACAGAAACAAAATTCAAAAGGATGCAATTATAGGCAATATGTGTGTCGTATCGATGTACCACCGAGTCATCTTAGATGGTCAAATTGACCACTTTAGACATAGATCAACAACCAAGAATCCCCAAACTTTTCATAGTTTTAAGAGTTTATAGCAACAAAACATGAGGAGTTTCACAACACAAATCTAAATTCAAGCTATCAATCATCTAATTAGCATGAATTGGTTAAATGACGACTTACTCTTAAGAATGACGTTACCCAATCTATCATAGGGCAAGTTCAAGTCGTTCAACAAAAACTATAGGTTACTCAGACTTCACCCAGAGATACACAAAGAAAGCCATTACAATTCAAATCAAAAGTATTTACAGTTCATAGAGATCAACATTTAGAGGCAATATGAGCTTAAATTGTCAACACTCATGCTTTTCTCATTGTCACTCAACTATAAAAACTCAGGGTATCCTAATGGCTTATCAATTACAAATCAAAACACTTAAAAGCATAAATTATGGAAAAAGTGTTAGTACGCACATCATGCAATACATAGTTTACCCTCGCGAGCCCATTTTCATGATAGCACCAAGTTTAACGAAGATGAAATGACATACCTGCGACACTATACGTGGACAATGAAAGTGAAAGAGAGTGGTGAAGTAGCTTACATTAATCCTAATGAGAGAAAAGAAAAAGAAAATAGAAAGAAATCTAGAGAATGCTCGAGTGGTATGTTCTAGAAGGAAAGTAGATGGGGAGATAAAAACAAGAGCCAATTAAAGAGTATTTAAGGGGCGTGGTTGAGCTGTTTTGGCTTCGCATCACTATTCATTTTTGCAAAGCACAGTCGGCAATACGTCGATTATGCTCAAGATGGTCTTTTCTTACCTCATCTTGAAGCTTCTTCCATGGACCAAAAAGCGGGATAACTGTGCATCGCCAAATAAACTTGGCAGTATGCCAAGTTACCACTCTGACTGCCCAAATATGTAGTAACTCAACCTTGTTAATTGCCCTCAAAGTACAGTCAAATCGAAGTTGCCTTCTTTATTTGGAACCACACCGAGTTACAACTGAGTCTGCCAAATTCTGCAGCAACCTAAGACTCTTCAGGAATCACAAATTGCGGTCAAAATTGGGATCACCATTTCAATTCGGTGACATACCAAATTTCCATGGAGATCGCTTAATTTAACAGTGGCTAAGGAAGCTTGTTGATGAGCCTAAAAGTGGGAAAACAAGTTGTCTCCTTTTTTATTCGGTGGTGCACCGAATGGAACCTGGGATCGCTGAATTTAATAGCAACTCTTGGATCATCAAGTGACCCAAAAAGCAGTTAAATTAAGGTCCCCAAGTTTAGTCGGTGTTCTGATGATCTTGAGAATGTCAATACCTTTCTTCTCCCTACCTTGTTTTTCAATCTAAAGACTTGAAACCATTAACACACTATTATAGATACACTAACACTTGGGTTGCCACCTAAGTAACGCCAGAGTTTGCATCATGGCACGACAATGTTCATTACAAGTTAAACTTCATTCTCATACATGATGTTAACCATTCAGACATCATGTGATTTGCCATAGTACTTTTTCAACCTTTGTCATTCATCTTGAATATCTCCCCTTTATGGTTTTCAACTCCACCATACCATTTGCGAGTACCTCAGTAACCTTTAAAGTTCCGGACCAATTTGACTTAAGCTTTCTGAGAAACAAATGCATCCTTGAGTTATAGAGCATCATCGGATCCCCTTCAGTAAATTCTCTTTTCAGAATCTTTAGGTACTGCTATCTTTTTATTTTGTTCCTTATAGAGACCGAGCATTCATTAGCCTTAAACTTGAACTCATCTAGTAGATGGAGCTAGGTCAGTCGAGCTAGTAGAGCTTCATCATGCTTGAAATTGTGTATCTTTAAAGCCCAAAAGGCTCTGTGTTCTAACTCCACAGGTAAGTGGCAAGCTTTGCTAAAGACTAATTGATAAAAGGGACGTACCAATATGCGCTTTGTACATTTTCCAGTAAGTCCACAATGCATCATCAAAATTTTCTATCCAATTGCTTCAATTTCCATTCCCGATCTTTGCGAGGATAATTTTTATCTATCTATTAGACATCTCTACTTGCCCATTATCTTGTGCGTTATAGAGAGTTGTGACCCTGTGCTTTACCCTGTACTTGCTCAACAATGATCCCAAAATCCTATTGCAAAAGTAGGATCCACCGACTGTAATGATGGATCGAGGAGTGCCAAATCGAGTAAGGATACTTTTTTTCAAAAATTGTACCACTCATTTGCCATCATTAGTTGGCAATGCTACTGCTTCAACCTATTTAGAGATATAGTCAATAGGTAGCAAGATGTATTTTTTGCCAAAGAAACTTGTGAAAGGCCCCATGAAATCCACTCCCCATACGTCAAACACTTCCACTTCTAGAATTGAGGTTTTTGGGAATTCATGCTTTCTAGAAATGTTTCCCTATAGTTGGCACTTTGGACATGCCTTGGCAAACTCATGAGCGTCTCTATGGAGTGTTTGCCAATACTAACCACTTCGGAGTACCTTAGATGCAGTCCTTATTCCTTTATGATGGCCCTCAAATGCTGATAAATGATACTCTACTCGAATAGCCTATATTGCAGACTTCCGTATGCACCTTCAGTTCATAGATTGTTCATTTATTCCTTGAAAAGATCAGGCTCATCCCAATAGTGTTTCTTCATATCATGCAAAACATTTCTCCTTTGGTAGGGATTAGGAAAGTCTAGGATGATTCCACAAACTAAATAGCTTGCTAAATCAATATACCAAGGAGTAGCAACTATAGCTATTCTTATCACTGCCTCATCAAGAATCTTGTTGGAGATGTCCTCCTCTTCAGACCTTGATCTTGGTGGCTCAAGTCTCGATAAATAGTTGGCCACCTGATTCTCACATCCTTTTCGATCCTTTACCTCAATGTCAAATTCTTGCAACAATAGCACCCATCATATAAGCCTTGGTTTGGCATATTTTTTTACCATAAAATAGCAAAGTGTTGCTTGGTCAGTGTGGAAAACAACCCTTGTACCTACAAGACATACTCAAAACTTTTCAAATGCATACACTATAGCTAAGAGCTCTTCCTCTGTCATTGTATAATTTTTCTGGATCGCATTCAACATCTTACTAGCATAATAGATAGGATGGAAAAGTTTCCCAATCTATTAGCCTAGCATCGCCCTAAGTCTACACACTCTTATCACACATTACCTCAACTGGCTTAGTCCAATCTGGGGAGATTATCATTGGAGCTTCAACCAACTTCTCTTTGATAGTTTTAAATGATTTCATACATGTTGCGTTGAAGGCAAAAGGTAAATCTTTTTCTAATAACCTGCACATGGCGCTGGAAACTTTCACAAATCCTTTATGAACCTTCGATAGAACCTAAAATGCACCAGGAAATTTCATACAACTTTAACTAAATTAGGAGGCGGAAGGTTGGCTATTACCTCTACTTTTTCTTGGTCAACTTGCAGGCTTTTCCCCAAAATCATGTGTCCTATAATGATCCCTTGTTTAACATGAAGTGGAACTTCTCCCAATTGAGCACTAAGTTTGTCTCAACATATTAATGTTTCCCAAGCTACACCTTATTTCTGAAGGTTAAAGCGGTCATTGTCAAGATATATAACCTAACCAAGGTTTGGGCCGATCCTGCAGGTGATAGGGCAACCTTAGAGAAATTTCAAGCAGTTCAAGTGGATTAACCTAATTATCTCCGTTTGGGTTGTAAAACTATGAAAAGAAATCCAAGAACAAGACAAGCATAAAATCAGTATGAAGAGTAACTAGGGTATTATGTTCCCCATGATTCCCTAACTTGGTATCACCATATAATCGAATTCTTTTATAGTGTGTAGCATGCAGAACAGTAAGTTAAGTTTACCAAACCCTTTGATCAAGGCGAGAGGCAAATTTCACTATGTGATTTGATCTATCCCTGCAATGTGACATCACTAACCCTTATATATTATTCCAATACAACCTCTCCTTGATCCAGTTTGGTTGATTAGACGAAAACATCAATCAAATCTTATTAATTAATCTCTTTTCCAATTCATTGCTACCTTGATCTAGTAGGGGAATTCTAACACTGTCCATAGTTAAAAAAATTCAAACTGCAGAGAATTAATTAATACATGCATGCACACTTTCTGAGAATTATGAATTATTCAGTTTTATCTTGTTAGTTCTTTATGGTTCCCACAACCCTACTTGTGGAGTTAGCTACACATTATCAGTGTTGATGCGAGAATCATGATATTGAGTAATGGGTACTTACATAATAGAATTAAGAAAAAGAAATCCAAGATCTCCACCAAGAATCACAAGATTGAATTAAAGAACACAAAATAATATTTAACAAGTGTCTCACTATGACTCTCTAATGTTCTGTCATGTTCTCCTCTCTTCCATATGAAAAAATAACCTAAAAAACCTATTTATAGTATTTAAAATACAAAACCAAAATGAAATAAGAAAATTAGGTTGGCAGGCTCTACAAACACTTCCACAGTACGTATAAAGGTTTACGACCTGTAGTCAGGGCATTGTGGATTCCTTCAGTAATTTTCGGGATGACTTCTATGAGACCCATCTATGGGTGGTATAATTTTTATGGCCCGTGGAGAGTTTCGTCCGATGACTTTTCAGTAACTTCCCACTTTTTGATCCTCAAGGTACGACACCTGGTCTACCAATCATAGAAAATTTTACGACTCGTCTGCATGTTCGTAGACTCAACCTTAGAAAAATCACTCTTCACTGGATTTTGGTACGAAACCTACTTTACGGCTCGTGGAATTTTCCACGGCCCATAAAGGTATCGTAGATTAGTAATTTCTATAACTTCTGCACTCTTAGTCCAAAAATCATGCCAATCCTGTAATCCTACTAGAAAAACATAAAAACATATCAAATCTATTAACATCATTGTGAGAATATGTGAAATTCCAAGTTTTAAGCATGCGAAATTCCAAGTTTTAAGCATCAAAAGTGCTATATTTTGATGACATATCACATATTGCTACAACATCTTCTTTAAATAACATAAGCACTTCTTAAAAGTGTCTCCTACCACTAAAAAGTCATCCATGAAGACTTCCATGGAATCCTCGACCATATCAACGAAGATGGACGACATGCACCTCTAAAAATTTACCAGTACATTGCACACCTCCACAAAGGAATCCTTTTGAATTCGAAAGTACCATAAGGGCAGGTGAATGTAATTTTATATTGATCTTCTGGGACGATAGATATCTGATTATATCCATAATACCCATCAAGGAAATAGTATCATTGCCTCCTGACTAATCTATCTAATATTTGATCCATAAAATGCAATGAGAAGTAGTCTTTTTCTGTAAAAGGAATTCAATTTTCTATAGTTCATACAAATACACCATCTAATGATTGGCCTTGTTGAAATAAACTGACCCTTTTTATTCGGCACCACAGTCATACCCCTATTTTTAGGCACACATTAGATTGAACATATCCAATTGATGTAACAAATCAGGTATGTCACGCCAACATCTAACCATTTTATTATTTCCTTCTTGACTGCCTCCTACAAAGGAGAGTTAAGCAGACGTTGATACTTAACACTTGGTTTGCAACCCTCAACCAACTTGATTTTGTGGGTGCAGATTCCCGAAGGAATGCCTGTAATATCGTCAATTGTCTAACAAATAGCTTTCACATGCTTCCTAAGCTTTCTAACAAGAGCTTTGATTTGCCCTTCTTGTAACCCCACTGCTACAGTCACTGGCAAAGTGTCATTCTCACCTGAAAAGACATATTTTAAATGGCAAGGCAACTCCTTTTAACTCAAGTTTTAGTGGTGTCTCAATAGAGGCCTACCTGGATGAGTCTCATAGTCCTTCAAGTCTATATCTGTCACGACCCAGAATGGATCACAACTAAAGAAAGATAAAGATAACGATAAAGTATAAGAAATCTCCCAAAACCTGGAGTCATAAGTACAAGTGCATCTAAAACAACACAAAAGAGTAAATACAAGGGTCTCAAAGCAACTATAGTACTGTCTCATAATATCTGATGCATCATCTGAGAGAAAGCAATAAAAGAGGATCCAAAGATCTATGGCGACTTGGAGTTTTAGCCTCACCGCTGAGATTTAGATTGTAATGATAGCACTTTGATGAAAGGATCAACCACCCAATCCCGTACCCTATGCACGATCGTCAAGGAGGAAACAAAATGGGGGTGAGTATACCAAAATGTACCCAGCAGGTTCAACCGACTGAGTAAGAGAAATCAAACATGTATGTAATAAGAAGGACTCTATGCCTGCATAAAAAAAGTTGGCACAAAATGATAACACATATACCATAATAATAAGCTAAAATGTTCTAAAGGACCCATGTACCATATGACAACAACAAGAAGCATAATGCATAACTAATCATGCCAAATACTAAGGGTGTTACAACCTTTCTACCTACTTGTGATCAAGTAAAATCGGTATGCCATAATCTTGCCACCTGTTGGTGGTCAAGTGGTAATATGATGCTAAGTCCTTGCCACCTACTCATGGTGAGAAGTATGAGTCTCACCTTTGCCTCCTGCCTGGGTCAAGGGGGTGGTTCTAATGTGAATCATAATACCCTTTCCTCCTACACGGGTCAAGGGAAGTCACAAGCCACACACAATAGATAGAAATCAAAGAGCAAATCAATGATGCATGTAGACACATAAGTAGCACTGCAGTAGGAATACTAACACATGAAACTCATAAAGATCTTATGCATCCAAAGAGTAATATCAAGTGTCACAACTAAAGTCCAAACCATTATCATTTTTAGATCATCAAAATTACACCAATATCGGACCTAACTCATCCCCAAGCATGCAAGAACATCAATGTTATGGACCTAACCTATCCCATATATGCAAGTGTAACCATGATATGGACCTAACTTGTCCCAAATATACAAACATAACAATGATACCAGACCTTCCTCATCCCAATAATACAAGTATATCAGTAATACCAGACCATACTTGTCCTAATAATACAAGTACATCTATTATACTGGACCATACTTGTCCTAATTTGAATCATAAGCCTTATTTAGTCGCACTCTATATCAAGTCCACATCAATTCATCATAATTCAACTTAGTTCATCAATAGGATCAAGATTATACCACAATTCGGCTCAATCGGAATCACTTTCCATTATCATTTCAACACAAATAATTCAATTGCATAATTATCCGTCTAAATCTCATGATTATCATATGACAAGACCAGTAACCCAAATTCAGTCCCAAAAGATTAGTCGAACCTACCTCGATACCGAAATCGCACTGAGCCTCCAATTGGATCAACCACTATCAACAATAGTTACTACTCATCACCAGAAGCATTTTAATACCCATATTGACATTGTTTAGGCTTAGGGGGAAAATTGTTAAAATTTAGGCTAAAATTTGAAAGTCTCAAATCTGGAAATTGATTTCGAAATCATGTCCTACTCAAAAAAATAGAGCTCATAGGCGAAAATCTCACTAAAATAAAGCTTAAATTGAATGAGAAATCAACGGTTAAACTTTGAAAAAACATAGTCTAAAAACCCCCAATTTTGGGTGATTAAATTCATGAAATCAAAGGTAAAAGCAAGATAAAACACATAGAAAATGTTTAGTTTAGGATTAGAAACACTTCCCAAACACAAATTTTTGAAAATCCTTTTTCAAAATCGCCCTAAAAGACGTAGAAGTTCGAAAATCGATTAAAAATTGTGTTTCCCATTAAAAATTATTCAAGCACAAAGAGCTCTCCGTGAACGTGGAGACAATCCCCCGATCGCGGAGTGTAAATTTAAACTCACAAGACTTGTGCAATGCGGAGAAGAAAGTTGCCTGCACCAGATACCAAATCAACAACCTAAGTCCATTTTCCCAAATCGAAATGGACCCCTAAAACTCATGCAAACTTAGAATTTCACAAACATTATATGCATCTATACCAGAAACAGCGATTCAGACTCAACGGAATCATTCAAATTCAATTTTAAGTCCTTCTCACCATATTTACCCATTCAAGTCAATAAAGCTAGTTTAAAACTAAAAAATACCAAAACTTCCCTCAAAAACTCCAAAAATTATGATGAGATCATTTTTAGCATTACTTTCACCATCAAACATTGTTGGAATTCTGATCCGAGCTTTCGAACTTCGAAAGTTGACCAAGGTCAAACTTTGGTTTCAAAAATAACTAAAATCACAACTTGGGGCGTAAAAACCTCATTTTAACTCCAAATTCGGTTCTACAACTTCCAGTAGTTCAGTTTTGACATTCTAGAGCTAATGGACTCGATGGATCCCCAATTTGACTTCTGAAACTCAGATTGACACAAAACCTCACTTTGTCAATAACTTAAGCTTTCAGAAAGACTAAAACTCACACTTCCAACTTTTAAAGCTCAAGATTTCAGTTCTAGCCATTATAGCTCAATGTAGGCCCAAAATAACTTATAAAAGAGTAAAAACGTAAATTTCATAGATAATGCCAAAATTGACCAACAAAGTCATTACATCACTCACCACTAAAAGAATGTTCATCCTCGAACATAAGAAAAAAGAGGAGTGCCTGAAGCCTCAAAAAGGCTGGGACATCCAGCCCGCATGTCAGACTCCAACTCCCATAAAGCCTCATCAAATTAACAGTGCCACCAATAAACCTTCATAGAAGATATATTTTGGATTAATCTCTAGACCTGCCTATCTAATATAACTATAGGCTCATTTTCAAAGGACAAATCTCGAGCCAACTCAACAGAGTCAGAAGAAATCACATTATCTGGAATGCACCGGTAGAGCATAGAAATATGAAAAATAGGATGAACAGAAGATAATCTCGATGGTAAAGCCAACTCATACGCTATCTCGCCAACTCTCCTCAAAATCTCAAAAGGACCAAGGAATCTGGGGCTAAGCTTGCCCCTCTTTCCGAATCTTATCACACCCTTTATGGGTGAAACTTTCAGCCAAATATTGTCACCAACAGAGAACTCAAGAGGCCTAACCCTCCAATCAGAATAACATTTCTAGCGACTCTGGGTTGTCAGAAGTCTACTATGAATTAGTCGGACCAGGTCCTTAGCATCCTGAAGCAAATCAAGACCCAACCCTTATCCAAAATTGAATTAAACCATCTAATAGGTAATCTACATCTCTGACCATACAAGGCTTCAAACGTTGCCATCTAGATGCTGGAATGGTAACTATTCTTATATGCAAACTCTGCCAATGGTAAGTGTTAGTCCCATAGTGCCCCAAAATTAATAACACAGGTCCTAAGCATGTCCTTCAATACCTAAATGGTGCACTTTGACTGACCATCGATCTGACGGTGAAAAGCTGAACTCAAATCCACTTTGGTACCCAAACCACATTGTAGAGTGGCCAAAAGTGAGAAGTAAATACAAACCTCTATCTTATACTATCGACACTGGCACCCATGTAATCTAATAATGCCCAGGATGTATAATCTAGCCAACTGCTCTGCGTTGTAGCTAGTCTTCACTTTAATGAAGTGTGTTAACTTAGTCAATCGATCAACAACTATCCAAATTGAATCAAACTTGCCCAAGGCCATGGCAAACCTGTGACAAAATCCATGTCACTCTCTCCCACTTCTTCTTGCGAATGGGCAACCTTTGCATCGATCCACTAGGCTTCCGATACTCATATTTCACGAAAATTCAAACACTTGTCCACAAACTCAACTATGTCTCTCCTCATACTAAACCACTAATAGTGTTGTTCAAGATTATGATACATCTTAGCCACACTCACATGGACGGAATATCTAGCACAATGGGCTTCCTTTAATATAAATCTTACCCAATCCCCAACTTCAGGCACAAAACTCTACCATTAGCCCTCAATACCATTAGCATCAATAATAGCCACCTTGGCTTCACCTATCAACAATTTAACATGAATCATGCATAATCTGGGGTCCTCAAACTGGTAAGCACATATCTGATCACGCAAAGAAGATCTAGCCTCAACAAGTACCAAAATACTCTAGGGGGCAGAAATGTCCAAACGGACCATCTGTCTATCAAGTGACTGAACCTCTAGAACTAAGGGCCTCTCCTCAACACTCAAGAATGCCAAACTCCACATAATAGTAGCCTTCTGACTCAAGCATCTGCCACCCCATTAGCCTTCCTAGGGTGATAGAGAAGAGAGATATCATAGTCCTTAAGTAACTTCAACCACCTATGCTATCTCATGTTCAGATTAAGTTGAGTAAAGATGTATTTAAGAGTTCGATGATCGGTAAGATCTCACAATGCACCCCATAAAGATAATGTCATCTTAATTTTAATACAAACACGACTGCAACCAACTCCAAGTTATGGGGTGGTTCTTCTCATACACCTTCAGATGTCCAGAAGCATATGCTATCACTCTCCCCTTTTACATCAATACACCACCCAAACCCACACCTAAAGCATCATAATATACCACAAATGGAACTCCCTCCTCGGGTAAGGCAAGAATAGGTACTGAAGTCAATAGATCTTTGAGCCTTTGGAAGCTCAACTCACAATCATCTGACCACAGGAATGCTATAGCCTTCTGAGTCAATCGGGTTAATGAGGTTGCTATAAATGAGAAAGCCTGAAAAAAATTTCGATAATACCCCACTAACCAAGGAAACTCTGAATCTCACTCACTGAAGTAGGCCTAGCCTACTCAGGAACAGTTGGCACTTGGGTCGGATCTACCAAAATACCCTTTTTGACACAACATGGCCAAGAAATGCAACAAACTCAAGTCAAAATTCGCACTTTGAGAACTTAGCATACAACTTTTCTTCCCTCAATCTCTGAAATACACTCCTCAAATGCTGAACATAATGTGCCTTACTCTTGGAATAAACCAAGATATCATCTACGAACACATTCACAAAGATGTCTAAATAGGGTCTGAACACTCGGTTCATCAACTCCATAAAAGCAGTTGGGGCATCAGTCAACCCGAATAACATAACCACGAACTCATAATGTCTATAAAGGGTCTTGAAAGCTTTCTTCGGGATATCAAACTCCCAAACTCTCAACTGATGGTAACCTAACCTCAAGTCAATCTTGGAGAATGCCGAGGCACCCTGTAATTGGTCAAAAAGATCGTCAATGTGAGGCAACAAATATTTGTTCTTGATGGTTGCTTTGTTAAGATGACGAGAGTCAAAAATATATGCATAGTACCATCTTTCTTCTTCACAAATAATACAGGAGCACCCCAGGGAGATACACTCAGATGGATAAAGCCTTTCTTTGAAAAATCCTCCAACTATTCCTTTAGCTCCTTTTATTCAGTTGGAGCTATTAGATAAGGAGAAATAGATATGGGCTCAGTGCCCGGCTCTACATCAATAGCAAATCAATATAACGATCCATAGGAACACTAGGAAAATCAATCAGAAATATATCCATAAACTCTCTACAACTCTGTTACTCGCCAATGATGGAGGCTCCTAAGAAATAGCCCGAACATGAGCTAAATATGCAAAACACCCCTTCCCCATCAATCAACCAGCATGCATATAAGAAATAACACCTTTATGATAGGCATTAGGTGCTCCAGTCCACATCAACTGAGGCAAATTGGGGAAAGATAAGGTCATGATTTTTGTATGACAGTTAAGAATAGCATGATAAGGTGAAAACCAGTCTATACCCAATATAATATCAAAGTCTACCATATCTAACAATATCAGATCAGATGCAGTATCTCTCCCCATAAAAGTCACAACACAACCCCGATAAACCTGATTCAATATCAGAAGCAAAATATGCTGGCACATATAAATAAGTAGAGCCTGGATCAAATAACACTGAAGCTAAATAGTGGCATACTGGAACCATACATGTGATAACTACATCAGAAGCCTCTGCCTTGGCCCTATCAGGAATAACATAGCAAACTCTACGACCATAACTAGTTTGTGGGCCTTCACCGGCACTGCCTCTCCTTGTAACATAACCTTCTCTAGCATCACCCCTCATGCCCTGAGAGATATCTCTAGCAACTTCCTAAGGTCCTGAAGCCTGAGTAAGAAATACCCAATGTGGACAACGATTAGTGAAGTGCCCAACCTCATCACAAACATAACAAGCCTTGGGGTCTTACCCCTAAGATGACTGTGCCGAAGAACCACCACGCCTGGGTGCACTAACCACCTGAGTAGATCTGGATCTATCAACACTATTAGATGCTACAAGAATTGCCTGAATTGCCCAACCCTAATGACACTGCCTCTGAATCTCTCGGTCCCGTGGCCGGTGTCCACTAAATTATCCATGCCGACGGAACCTCTTCTCGCACCTATTCTATCTAGCCTAATACGCTCTATCGTATGAGCGTAATCCATAACACTCTACAAAGTACCGCCATCTAACACCAAGGAAGTTGTAGCCTCTTGAAGATGCCCTTCCAATCCCTTAGTAAAATGTCAAATCCTCTCGAACTCAGTAGGAATGCTAGACAAGGCATATCTAGATAAGGCATGAAATCTAGCCTCATAGTCAGAAATAGATATAGGTCCCTGTTGTAGCCTATCAAACTCATCTCAGCGATTGTCTCAAAGGTTGTAAGGCACGAATCTCTCCAAAGTTATCTCACAAAATTTTCCCTAGGTCATAGCTGGTGATCTAACATATCGACGATCTACCACTGATATCCACCACTCCTTGGCCAGGCCAGTGAACTGATATGAAGTGTAGGCAACCCGATGTGACTCAAGAATAGCCAGATTACATTATCGGTCTTGGCACTCTTACAAAAAATCATAAGCTCTATCACCAGGAGTTCTATCAAATAGCTGTGGAGCCAACTGCACAAACCTCTTAAAGCTCTTCTGGTCCATTGTAGACATGGTTGGGCTAGTAAAAGATAGTGGAACCATAAATAAGAGAGGTGCAATAGATGGAGAAATAGCCAAACTCTAAAGCTGAGTACCCAAACTCGGTCTAAATGCCTGAAGTGGACTAATAACAGTCGCAGGAGGATCTGCTAGAGCTAAAGAAGGACCTACATGATTCACAGCCGGCTCCGATAAAGCACCAGAAGGACTATCCAGTATTGTAAAAGCTAGTATCTTGGCAGTAGTTAGAGATGGAGGAGCTCCTTGCAATCTGGTTAATAACCTCATAAGTAACTCCTGAACTAGTGGTGTAGGGGATAGAGCTAATGGAGGTGGAATAGGATCAGTAGGCCCCTCTGGCACCATAGTAGGCTCTAGAGAAGATGATTGGGTTTGTCCTCTGGTCGGAGTAGCCCTCTAGAAATCATTCAGCCCCTGGTCCTATCACTAGCTCTGGCTCGACCTCAAGTGGGAGTTACAGCGACTTACTCGGGCTCTCATATTATGCGACTGGATCAAGAATTTGACATCTTCATAGAAGGAGTAGATTGGACACTTTAAAAATAGGTAATACAAAGGAACATACGAATGGAAGCGAGATGTGAAAACTCTTTTCTAACAAGTACCCCATGGCCTCCCAAAGATGGGTGTGGATTTCTACACACTGATCTTTGAGACTCTACTAGATACCCTGCTTTTAACTCACGAGCCCAAAGAACCTATTGCTTTGTTACAAAAATTGTCAAGACCCAAAATGAATCATAACTAAAGAAAGATAAAAATAAAGCGGAAACAAACTCATAAGATATAATAGATCTCCCAAAACCTAGAGTCATAAGTACAAGAGTATCTAAAGCAGTACTGAAGAGTAAATACAATGGTCTCAAAGCAACTATAATACTATCTTATAATATTTGATACATAGTTTGAGAGAAAGGAATTAAAAGAGGATCCAAAGACCTATGGTAAGTTTGAGCCTCATCATTAAGATCTGGATGGTAATGATATCACTTGGATGAAAGAATCCCACCCTGTCTCATATCCTGTGCACGATCTGCTGGGAGGAACTAAAGTAGGGATTAGTACACTGAAATGAACTCAGTAGGTTCAACCGATTGGGTAAGACAAATCGAACAAATATGTAATAACGACGAACCCTATGCTTGCATCCAAAAAGGTTAGCACAAAATGATAACGCATATGCCATAATAACGGGCTAAAATGTCCTCAAGGACCTATGATACCATATGAACACAATAGGAAGCATAATGCACAACTAATCATGCCAAACACTAAGGGTATTATAGCCTTGCCACCTGCTTGTGGTCAAGTAAAATCGATATGCCACAATCTTGCCACTTACCCGTGATAAAGTGATAATATGATGCAAGTCCTTGCCACCTGCATGTGGTCAAGATATGAGAATATGAGTCTCACGCTTGCCTACTGCCTCGGTCAAGGGGGTGGTTCCAACGTGAATCATAGTACCCTTGCCTCCTACTTGGGCTAAGGGATGTCACAAGCTGCACACATTAGATAGAAATCAATAGTACAAATCAATGATGCATACAAACATGTAAGTAGCACTGCAATAGGAATACTAAGGCATGAGACTCGTAAAGATCTTATGCACCCGAAGAGTAATATCAAGTGTCACAGTTAAAGTCCAAACCATCATCATCTTTAGATGATCAAAAACCCTCCACTTCGTTCGAAGCAATTAATTCAACTTGAAAGCAGAAAGGGCATTTTGCAAGGTGAGCCTCCTCATCCCGTTCGGATTTGACTATGCGGATAGGATCTCTTTTCATTAAACTTTTGACCGAAAAGGAAATCAAATTTTGGTAAGACTCACCTGGCTGACATCCAAGAATTGATCCTCACTCAGCTCTCAGGCTATCTGGGAATAGCTCCACCAGACAAAGAAGAAAGGAGTGTAGGATTGGTAAGCTTTGCCAGAAAGAAGCTATTCGACAAATTAAGGAGGCTACTACTGGCAAAGCTCGCTCGCTTCGGAGCGTGCTATTGCGTCAAGCAGAAAGGGACAGCGGAAGACCATACCAGACAGGGAAAAGGAGGATTAGATATTTCGTCAACCACCACTTGAGCGCGATTCGCTTATCTGTTGTAAAGTACCATCTAGACAGTCAACCTTTAGGGCATATGACTAGTAAGGTAAATCAACCTCTCCTATCGACGAGATGCAACAAGAAGAAAATTAACAGACTATGAAAAGAATTGATTCTCATTTACCTTTGTCTCAATCATTGGCGGTTGAAAAGAGTTCTTCCGATCATTGCGTAAGCCGAGAGGGGATGACATTTTTAGTCCAAAAGCGTAAATGAGTTAGGAGCGCTGACTTTCAAGTATGAAATTGAAAGCTTTGTACCGATTTATCACTGCAAACCCAGATATATTATTACGGCAAAGGATGAACAAAAATCTAGAGCTCTGATTCAAATTTCTCTCAATTCATCCCCTCATGAGGAATTACCAAATCATTTGACCCTTCAGCCATTCCAATATAAAGGATTAGTCAATCAAATA
>JAOTQR010121809.1:0-23757 GCA_025774065.1 Solanum ossicruentum | reverse complement strand
CTCTTTCCTTGAACTATGTGCCACCATAGGACTATGTTATACCCTTGCAATACTAGTGGATCCACTTAGTACACTTTTTCTTGAGGTTCTTCTCGAAATTAGGTCGTGTTCTCGTAAGGTGAAACTCTTAATGAAATCCTTTCTGAAATTGGGTCATGTTACCATAAGGAAGGTTACTTCATACGAAATTGGGTCATGTTCTTATAAGTTTGAAGTATGGTTTACCTTGGCAAGCAGACCACATCTTTACCAGTGAGGTGTAATCATCAAGATTCCAAGTTGTAGCTCGCTTGGTCTTATTCTATGTCGGTTGAGGTCTCTTCCCACACTTACGTACTACTTTCTATGCAATTGGAATGATTTACAAGCATGTTTTACTTCAAGCATTGATCATGCATCCCATATTGTTATTATGCGTGTCCATTGTGTATAATTATGCATTTTGATTATGATGTCTATCTTTTGTTGCATTGCATCCCAAATACTTAGTATATTCAGACATAGTAACACATATTCTATGCCTACATGATGTCACCATATAGGAACCGGAGCCCTGCTTGAGCATCTCCACCCACGTTGCTAGTACGGTCTCACTCAATCTTATTGGTGATTCCTCTATTTCGGGGACATTGCTTATGATCTTATGTTATGTTCTAAGACTATCTTTCTTTTATGTATGTATTGACTTTGAAGGTAAGCGTGATCGCTTGTCTTGGCCCCCAATCTTATCTATGTAGTAGAGATGTTATTGGACATGTTATGTATCTATGATACCAGACTTGACTCTTTTGTTTCTTGATGTTTATGATGGAAGTCTCCCCTTAGTCCCAACTCCCCTTGTTTATGCTTATCTCTTATTGTCATTTTAATTACTTCCGCGAACAAGATGTGTAATGATATGCTATGAGGCTTGTTTGGGATTCTTTTGGGTTCCCCATTCGCCGGTCACATCTAGGCCCTAGGCTTGGGTCGTGACATTCAATACCCCATCTCCGACTTTGGAGAAAACCATCACCTTCTGCTTGTGAACTGCTTCTTTCAATTAGAACAAAACAGGGTCTTGGTCTTGCTTTTCCTTCACTTCTGACACTAAGGATGAAGCAGAACCATTCTGAACATTGACCTTGCTTTCATTGTTCTCCTCAAGTTGCACTCCTAGTCGAGCCAACCTATGAACTTTCTTAGCCAATTCTCTCTTCCCTTCCTCTATATGGGCAGTGCTACCCATAGACAACCTGCTAAGATTACAGCAACAATATTAGCCTTACCTGGGTGGTAAAGGATGCTCATATCATAATCCTTGAGCAACTCCAACTATCTCCTCTGCCGCAGGTTGAGTTCCTTCTGAATGAACACGTATTGCAAACTCTTGTGGTTAGTGAACATGTCCACATGCACTCTATACAAATAGTGATGTCAGATCTTGAGTGCGAATACCACCACTACCAACTCGAGATCATGAGTCGGGTAATTCTTCTCATGGATCTTAAGTAGTCTAGATGCATAAGCTATCACCTTCTCTCTCTGCATAAGCACACAACCCAATCCAACTTTGGATGCATCACAGTAGATCATGAAGTCTCCCGTCCTATCTGGCAAGGTCAAAACTGGTGTTGTAGTTAATCTAGTCTTCAACTCTTAGAAACTCTTTTCACATTCCTCAGACCACTGAAATTTGGCTTTTTCTGAGTTAGCTTAGTCAATGGTGCTGACAAAGAAGAGAAGCCCTTAACAATAGTAGCCTGCCAAACCCAAGAAGCTTCATATTTCCATCAGAGAAGTTGGTCTAGGCCAGTTCATAACCACTTCAATTTTTTGAGTATCCACCCGAGTACCCTCTCTCAAAATAACATGGCCTAGGAAAGCCACAGAGTTAAGCCAAAACTCACACTTTGAGAATTTTGCATACAACTCATGGTCTTTGAGCATTTGCAAAACCACCCTAAGGTGATTAGCATGCTTCTCTTCATCCTTGGAATACACCAGAATAACATCAATAAACACGATCACGATCATGTTAAGTTACGGTTTGAATACTCTATTCATCAAATCCATGAAAGTTGAATGTGCATTTGTCAACCCAAAGGACATGACCAAGAACTCAAAATGGCCATACCATGTCCTAAATGCTGTCTTTGGAATATCACTTTTCCTCACCTTCAACTGATGGTAACCCAATCTGATGTCAGTCTTGGAGAAACAAGTAGCACCCTGAAGTTAGTCAAACAGATCTTCTATCGTAGGGACAGGGTACTTATTCTTTACGGTGACCTTGTTCAGTTGCTGGTAGTCTATGCACATTCTGAGAGACTCATCTTTCTTATGCACAAATAGGATAAGAGCATCCCAAGGAGAGACACTAGGTCTTATGGAACCTTTCTCTAACAAGTCTTTGAACTATTCTTTCAATTTTTTCAACTCTGTGGGGGCCATTCTATAGGGTGGAACTGAAATGGGTTAGGTCTCGGGAACATTAATCCCAAAGTCAATCTCCCTATCAGGAGGGACTCTAGGTATATCATCAGGAAGCACCCCAGGAAACTCATTCACAATAGGGACTGACTCAAGAATAGAAGATTCAGCATTATCAGACTTAACTCGCACGAGGTGATAAATGCAAACATTGGAGATCAACTTCCTTGCTTTAAGATAAGAGATAAACTTGCCCTTAGGTGCAACAGAACTCCCTGGGTCATTAAGAAATTGGAACATAACAATTCAGGTTCTATAGTCAACAGAAGCATAAAAGGCATGAAGCCAATCCATGCTGAGTATCACATCAAAGTCAACCATCTCTAATTCTACCAAGTTGCTGAGGCGTTTCTATGATAAATGGACATTACACAATCCCTATAAACTCTCTCAGCTAAGATAGACTCACCAGTAGGAGTGGAAATAGCAAAAGGTTCAAGCAAACACTTTGGAAGAATCCCAAACTTACTAGCCACATTAGGAGTCACATAAGATAAAGTGGCACCTGGATCAAGAAATGCATAACAATCAAAGGTAAAGACTCAAATATACCCGTAACAACATTTTCTGCATCCTCATGATCCTATCGATTACCCATAGCATAAAGGCGGTTCGATCCACCTCTTGTACCTGTAGTATTACCTTCTGCTGACTGCTAGTTGGGGGTGCTGCAGAGGACTGTGCTCTATTGCTTTCTTTACCTCGTCTCCTCTTCGGGCACTCATGCTGGAAGTGACCTGCCTATCCACAGAGGAAACAAGCATCCATGTCCAGATGAAACCTACCCAAATGGAGCTTCCCAAGTTGCCACAAGGTAGCTTTCCCTTCGGGCCCTGAGTCATACTGGCCTGAGATTGGGCGCCCTGAGCCCTGAAATTCTAGAATCCCTGAGACTTCTGATAATACCTGTTTGGCTTAACGGGTACACTCACTATAGAAGGTGCATGATAAGATGATCTTTTTTGGAAATAGGACTTGTCACCCTTATTCTGCCTCTATTGGCTAGGCTCATGTCCTGCTGATTTTGCATTTCTGTTCATCTTCTCCTCCCTATCTCTTCTCTTATCCTCCTCTGTCTACTGGGCATACACTATAATTTTGGAGATGTCCATGTTGGGGATCAACAAGGCTGCCTTGCACTCCTTCTGCACATGTCTGCCCAGGCCAGATACAAGCTTCCTCATCCTGGCTCTCATATCTTGGACCATCTCCGGAGCATACGTCGACAGCTTAATAAACTTAATATTGTACTCCTTCACTGTCATTCCTCCTTGCTTTAGGTTCATGAACTCATCAAGCTTCGCCTCCCTCAACTCTCTAGGAAAGAAGTGGTCAAAGAAGGTAGTTTCAAACTCCTCCCATGCTACAAGCTCTGCATTCTCACCCCTACTCTCCTCCTATTCGTTGTACAAAACATTAGCAATGTCCTTCAATTGGTAGGAAGCAAGCTCTACTCCCTCAATCTCATCAGCATGCATCACTTTCAGGACCTTATACATTTCATCAATGAAGTTCTATGGGTCTTCCTCAACCTTAGACCTTGTATACACTAACAGATTCATCCTAAAGAAATCTCTGAGTCGGGATGTAGCTAAGGGCTCCTGTGAGCTAGAGCTGGGAGCTTATGGACCCCGACTATTACCTTGGGAGGCTACCAACTGAGTCAGCATGGTGATTGCTCCCCTAAACTCTGCCTTAGTGCTAAGAGCTGGCTAGGGCTTAGTAGGGAGCACCTGCGGGTCCTCAACAGTCCTAGCAGGCCATCCCCGTCTCCTTGCCTCTGTCTGGACCGGGACCTCAGGTTGGGCATTCTCAAAAGCTAAGGCTGCTACATATCTCTGAGCAGTTGTTCTCTTTGGCGGCAGTTTTTGCAATACGTATAATGTACAAATTAAAGAAGGTACTTCATAGGGTTAAACTCTATTGCACGAACTCAGATCATAGAAGAACAGTAACACTTCCTAATGTCCTATAGCCTCCTGCTTATGAAGTGTGATGCACAACATACCCATAAACAAGACTCTACTAGAAATAACTTCATAGACTCTCTATGACACTCGAACTATGGGCTCTGATACCAAGTTTGTCACGCCCCAGGAAAGTACCCTAGGCATAACTGGCACTCAGAGACTATTGCTAGCCCCTAAGTGAATCACCTAATCTCATTGCATTCATTCAATCAATTCATTAGTGGAAGATAACAAAGAAATAACTAGCTATCAGTGGGTTATAAACTATCAAGTCTGTCTATCATAAAGAATATAAATAAAAGGAACAATCTCAGCATAAAGAAGGAAAAGGGGGAAAAGAACCCCCAAGCATCAACCATCATACGTCTATGTCTATGAAGTCTCTATAATTATTGTTTAAGCAGGTACCATGATAGGCCATGACTACCACAATCAAAGAAAATAACACAATAAAGCTAAAGAAATAACCATCCTCTGAAAGATGGGAGGACACACCATGATCTGAAATCAAGAAGCTCTGAACCTCAATGATTAGCCTACTGAAGTCCTCTGTCAACTAAATTTGCATCATAAAATGATGCAAAGCCAAAGGGAGTTAGTACATGGAATGTACTATATGCAAAATGGGCTAAAGTAAACAATATCAGCTCATCAATCACTCAACCTCAACTCAGATTAAAGAATAGAACTCTATCACATCACCATCAATCAAGACTCATATTATCACATCAACGTCAGAGTACTATCATCAGGGCACCTATCTGGGAGTTTCTTGGACCTATACCCATCACCTATGAGTCGGTGATGGTACAACAAAGCGATGTCATTGCGGCATCCACCCAGTACATTGTTGGAATGAAAGGGCGTACATCAGGGGGCTTATAATAACATCAAGTCCTCTTTTGGGACTAAGGAAATATTTGTTCTCACAGTCCAATCCTTTGCTATGCGGGACACGTAGTTATTGAGTGTGAATGGGACTCACTTTTACTCATTTTCAGTGCTTAATACTTCTCCCAGGACTCAATACACTCATAAACCTCAACATCAAAGTTTTCTCATCGTTTAGTCTCTTTTGGGCAAGGGCATCATCTCATCTCATCATCTCTCAATTAGGGAATATTATGATCACTCCTTAAGATTTAGGTGTGACCTCTTAAAGATTCTAAGGGACTCACACTCTATCAATTCCAGCAACATTATCATCAGTACTGACTCAAATCAAGGCCCAGACCACATCAATCATCCATACATCAGTAATCCAAGCTTTAGATATCGACCCCTAACTTCATTCATGGATTCTTTCACAATTGCACATATATAATTTATATAATAGTTCAAATAATCAATTAAGCAAGTAAGGCAAATTGTGATGATCATTAATTTAAGAAAGTATATGTAATTTAACAAAAATTTTCAAGATATCATTCATTACTTTGTCAAACAAGACTCATAGACTTCATCGATCAACCTACTACATTCAAAGGGGAATATGGATGAACAATCCCATATTTTTGGGTAGCCTTTATATACTTGGGATGACGAATTCCCAACTTTCCTTCAAGAATTTGGACCTGGACTTTGAAATCCTCAACTCTTTCTTCTTCTTCTCTCAGAACTCCCATTGAAAACTTAGAAAAATAATGAGTTTTGAACTCTCAATCGCTAATAAACGACCTTTAAAACACGTTTTAGGACTTAAGATAGGATGGAGAATGACCAAAAGGCCCTTCCCAAATTAAAAAAAATTTGGAAACTTTCACACTAGCCCGCGACGCTCCAGGGGCGCGGACTAGTATATTTTCGCAATTTTTTGGAATTTTGAATTCCCGTCAAAAAAAATAATTAAGAAAAGACAGAGTGTTACTTTGCGCCCCCTCCACATCGCACCAGGGGTGAGAATTAACACTGTTTCTGCATTAATTAGCAAAAATTATTTTTTGACCCAATTGCTCTTAAATCGGGTCGAGACTATTTTCCTACTCGATTTTCCGCGCTGATCGCAAATGCAGTCTCAAATTTCCCATTGGAGCTTAGAAAGATGCATTGTGCGCACGATTACATTTTAGGGGCATTTTGGTAATTTTATAGGGGTGTTACAACTTTTTTTAAACCATGTTCTTCAGTTTTGTGCATTCGATTACAATTGTTTCTAGGGAATACTAATTATGTTTAGTGGTGGGAGCCTAGTACGTGATGTTACTAGATCTTGTTTGCTAGAGTTAGTTTGATGTGCTTGAAAATAATGGTAGTAAATTGTTCTCTTTTCACATTATCCTGTCATTCCATTAACTTCTAATGCTCCTTATTTCTTATATTTCATGTACGACCTCGGGAGTCGGAGTTCTAACTGAAACTCATTTTGGCCCAAAATATTTGGCCACATCTATTAGGATCGTCACTATGCTCGAAGTCTCATAGATTATGAGTCGTTGTTTATTAGCCGTCCCATCGTCATTTGATAACATTTCTTTTGATATCGATTGATAATGACTCCTAATTTACGAGGCTCCGAGCATGGTGACAATCCTGATAATTGTTGACCAAATATTTTGGGTCAAAACTAGTTCCAAAACTCCAACTCCCGAGGTCGTACATGGAACATAAGAAATAAGGAGGATTAGAAATTAATGGAATGAGAGGATAATGTGAGAAAGAGAACAATTTACTATCTTCATTTTCAAGCACATCAAACTAACTCTAGCAAACAAGATTCTAGTAACCTCACGTACTAGGTTCACACCACTAAACATAATTAATATCTCATGGAAACAATTGCATTCAAATGCACACAATCATAGAACATGATATAAAAGAAGCAGGTTGGCTATCAATGAAGCAATTTAGAGCAATCTCCAGAGAAATGTTGGATAACAAGCATGTATTAATTCAGATAGGGAACTTGCAAATAATACTGAAGTAGAATACAATTTGAAACTAATAGTCTAAACTCCTGGCATATGCTTGTAAGATAACAAGAGTTCTAATCATGTGAAATTCAGTATGTCCTTTGAGAGACAACACATAGTCTTCTCACATTGTCAAACAACAAAGCTAAAAATAAGAAAACACTTTATGGGTTTAAACCATGATTAGAATGTATGAAAAATCAAAACATAAAGAGACATGAATATGGAAGTGAAAATGAAAGAACACCTCAGGGATGAAGAAAGAAAGAAGAAAAGAACTTAATCAAAACAAGGTTGCTTCAAATGAGTTTATAGATGTCATTATGTACAAATTTGGAGTTGTTACTCTTCCGAAGAAAGTTAACCACATGCATAGATCGATGAATAAAAGTACGACCATTCAAATGCAGTAGATGGAGATGTAAACTGGACATTAACCATATTATGTCTTCAATAGAACACTTTGGATTCACGTTGTATTTTGACACATTAGATCTAAAAAGCATTGTGAATCCAAACTATGAAAATTATTGTAAGACCCATTTGTTACTTTCTATTGTACCTTCCCCCTAAAACATAAAAAAAAATCTAAAGAAAAAGCATTTACTCGAGTAACTACAGATTTCTATGGTTTTACCAAAAGAAAGAAAATAAATGAATGATTCAGACGACACATTGTAGCTTCCTGGTTCATGTCATGGCAGTAAATTAGACTACTGCTAATACAAATGATTTAAGGATGTACAACTTACAACGAATCTTAATAACCAAGTAACGTCTTCATGTAATCCAAATTATCCCTTACAAAATTCAATCAAAATCAGAAATGAAGCAGTAGACATGTAAGACAGATGACTCTAAAAGGATATAAAGTGAGCAGCTCATTTTAAACAGATTAAAAAAAGAAAGAAAGCGAAGGGTAGAGAGTGAATCACCAAGAGCAGCAAATCATAACAATGCTAATATGATAACAACATAACAGACACCTAACAAAGATCTAAAATAATTATTTCAACAAGATTAACACTTTATCATTCTAAAAGAAACCAAAATACAAATAAGGATATTATCTTTTTGAGGGCAGCGAACTAGGACTTCAACGTCAAAGATTTTGATTTTGAACTTTCTCCAGTTTAGAACTTAGGGGCAAAGATGGAAAGAATACAACCAAAGGATGAAATAACTCTCTAAATAGAACCCTTAAAAATGTTTATGCTATGTTTTCTTTTGTAATTTGGAAGATATTCTCTCTCTCCCTCTCTCTCTCTCTCTCTCTCTCTCTCTCTCTCTCTCTCTCTCTCTCTCTCTCTCTCTCTCTCTCTCTCTCTCTCTCTATTTCTAATTCCTAGTTTTTACACTCTCTTTCTCGTATCTCTTTTTGATGTTCCTTGATTGATTCTCAATGGCCTTCATTTATAGGAGAAATCCAGGTTTGAAAATCCATATTTGAAACCCCAAAAATCAGTGAGAACCCATGTGCAATGCAATGGTTGCAGGAATCTTGAAAAAAGGTCTCATTTTCAGGCTGGAGATTCAAAAAAATTATTTCGTCCTTCAGTTTGTCCTACGAATATCTTGATGAAACCATGGTTAAAATGAAGTGGGGTTTAGGGATATGGCTAACAGAGACAGGGAAAAGTAAAGGGGTGGGTTCTTTGAGTTTTTTGGGAAATTAGGAAGTGATGGGTCTGTTGGGGAAAGAGAAAAACAACATTGAAAGTTGTTTTATTCTGAAAAAGAGTGATTTCATGGGGAAGGGAGAAACAAGAATGATGGAGATGGTGAAGTGTTTAAGGTTAGAGAGAAAAACTGAGTTAATCCGGGTTGTTCGATCATTTAATCGGACAACTAATATATATATATATATATGATAGAGATGGTGAAAAGCTGAGCCCCGTGCTCACACAGGCCCAACTGATATTTTTTTATCTCAATTTTTGTGATAGAAATAGATTTTTATATGCATTTTAAAAATTTTAAGTTATTAATTATTAGATTTAAAAGTAGCTGAAGAAATATAATGAAATTGTTTTGAAAATATTAAATTAAGAAACTTGCAAGTTATTTTTACGGGTCCCATATAATAGCGGTGATGAAGCAGGCATATTGGCAGAGAGTTACCTGTTTGTTCGCAAAATAGTTTATTAGGGCTGATATTGTAAAATCATAATTGAAACAGGTGAAAAAATATAATCAAGCTGGTTTTTTAAGGAACTCACAAAAATAATTTATTAGCGCTAATATTGTAAAATCATAATTGAAAGAGCTGAAGGAATATAATAAAGCTTCTTTGAAAATATTAAATTAATGAACCCACAAATTATTTTTGCAGGTCCCATATAATAGCGGCGAAGAAGCAGACAGCTCAAGTAGGCATGTTGACGGAGAGCTGCCTGCTTATTCGCAACACTCATAACAATGCAAAAATGATAACAACATAACAGACACCTAACAAAGTTCTAAAACGATTATTTCAACAGGAGTAACACTTTATCATTTTAAAAGAAATCAAAATAAGAATAAGGATATTACCTTTTTCAGGGCAGCGAACTAGGACTTCAACGTCAAAGATTTCAATTTTTAACTTTCTCAAATCTCGAACATAGGGCGCAAAGACGGAAAGACTACAATAAAAGGATGAAATAACTCTCTAAATAGAAACCTTAAAAATGTTTATGCTTTGTTTTCTCCTGTGATTTGGTAGCTATTCTTGATCTCTCTTTTTTCCCTAATTCCTCCTTTTTTTTTTTTACTTTCTTTCTCATATCTCTATCTGATATCCCTTGATCAATTCTCAATGACCTTCAGTTATAGGAGAAATCTGAATTTGAAAATCTAGATTTGAAACCCCAAAAATCAGTGAGAACCTTTGTGCAATACAATGGTTGCAAGAACCTTGAAAAAAGTCTTTTTTTTTTCAGCCTGGAGATTCGAAAATATTGCTTCGTCCTTCAGTTTGTCCTAGGGATATCTTGATGAAACCATGGTTAAAATGAAGAGGGGTTTGGGGATATGGCTAACAATGACATATTTTATGGTGAGAAGAGAAGAGGAAGAAGATGATGCTATGTCTTTGAGGTTTTTTGGGAAATTAGGAAGTGATGGGTCTGTTGGGAAGGGGAAAAACAATGTTAAAAGTTCTTTTCTTCTGAAAAGAATGATTTCATAGGAAGGTAGAAAGAATAATGACGGAAATGGTGGAGTGTATTAGGTTAGAGAGAAAAGCTGAGTTAATCTGGATCGTCCAATAATTTAATCAGATTGCTAAAATAAAGTGACATATATATATGTACTAGTCACGAGCCCCATGCGAAATAATTTTTATCTCAATGTTTATTATGCAAATAGATTTTTTATATGCATTTTAAAATTTCTAAGTTATTAATTATTAGACTTACAAGCGACTGAAGAAATATAATGAAATTTCTTTGGAAATATTAAATTAAGAAACCTGTAGGTTATTTTTTTTGTGGTTCCCATATAATATCGACCAAGAAATAGCATGTTGGTAGAGTGCTGTCTGTTTATTCGTGAAATAATTTAACAGGGCTAATATTGTAAAATCATAATTGAAGCACCTGAAGAAACATAATCAAGCTGCTTTGAAAATATTAAATTAAGTAACTCATAAAATAATTTATTAGGGCTAATATTGTAAAATTATAATTGAAGCAGCTGAAGGAATATAATCAAGCCACTTTAAAAATATTAAATAATGAACTCGCAAATATTTTTTGTGGGTCCCATATAATAGTAGCGAAAAAGTAGGCAGCTTAAGCAGAGATGTTGGCAGAGAGTTGCCTGCTTATTTGCAACACTCATAAAAATGGTAAAATGATAACAACATAACAGATACCCAGCAAAGTTCTGAAACGATTATTTCAATATGATTAACACTTTATCATTCTAGAAGAAACCAAAATAACAGTAAGGATATTACCTTTTTAAAGGCAGTGAACTAGGACTTCAACATCAAATATTTCGATGCTTTGTTTTCTCCTATGATTTGGAAGCTATTCTTGATCTCTCTCTCTCTTTTTTTTTCTAATTCCTTATTTTTTTACTCTTTTTCTCGCATCTCTTTTTGATGTCCCTTGATTGATTCTCTATAACCATCATTTATAGGAGATATCTTTGAAAATCCATATTTGAAACCTCAAAAATCACTGGCAACCATTAAGAAATGCAATGGTTTCAAGAATCTTGAAAAAAGTCTCCTTTTCAGGCTGGAGATTTAAAAAAAATTACTTCACCCTTTAGCTTGTCCTACAAATATCTTGATGAAACCATGGTTAAAATGAAGAGGGGTTTTTGTATATGGGAAATGGTGATAGGAAAAATCAAAGGGGCGGCATAGGGTGGCATAGTGGCTGCCATTTTTTTGTGGTGAGAAGAGAAGCGGAAGAAGATGACGGGCTAGGTCTTTGAGTTTTTTGGGAAATTAGGAAGTGATGGGTCTGTTGGGGAAAGAGAAAAATCACTGTTGAAAGTTGTTTTCTTCTGAAAATGAGTGATTTCGTGGGGAAGGGAGAAAGAAGAATGATAGAGACGGTGGAGTGTTTTAGGTTAGAGAGAAAAGTTGAGTTAATACGGGTCGTCTAATATATATATAAAACTTTTCTTCTTTCAGTGAAGCTTCAGTTGTCTTGTCTTTATGTTCATTCCTTTTATTTAAGACAGCCAGCCAGCCAGGGCAAGGATCTCAAGTTCGAGTTGAAGTCTATCCCACAATCCTTCATGAAAACCCTCTTTAAAGCCTATATCATGTCGTTTAAGGCACAATACTCATCTTCCATGTTAGATTCATCGTTGGACCTTGTTACATGCCGAAAAAGACATTATAGCGACCATCCTGGGCCTTCCACGATTGTTGACCTGTCTCAGACCGGGGAAGACGTTTTCAAGACAGGACATAGGGTACAGAAAGGATCATCTAAGGATATTGTCTGGACCTTTCCAGGCCCCCTATTGTTTGATTCAATAGTTCCCCCCAACGAGGTTGCATCTCATGATTTTTCCATCATGCTCTTCAGAACCCTTTCTCTTGCCCTTCCTGACATTGCCTTTGCATCATAAGGAGAAAGAAGGGTCTATGCCGCTCCAAGTCCTTGGGCTGTTGAGTTTTAATGAGGCTTTGGGAGGTAAAGCATTCCCGAAGTTCAGACCGAAGGATGAAGGTGGATTGGGGAGATTTTTGTGGCTTTTCCAGGGGGTGTAACATTGAAGCAAAAAAGACGTGGGGTGAGAGCAATTCGAGTATCCCCCATTGTGTACGAACCAGGCAAATAAGCAATGTCGACCACCCCTTACCTAGGGCTAGTTTTCTAGCGATATCTCTAGCTTGAATTAAGGCTTAGAGTTTCGAATCGAAAAAGTCAACTTCACTTTGTTTTATCCTTCCTGTACACCCTCTTCCACTGCGCCGATTGCTCTTATCCTTCCTTCGCTGACATAGAAGAGATGGGAATTAGGCCAAAGTTTGGGGTGGTCTCTGCCTTCTTCAACACCTGCGGCACACCAACTTGAAGTCTGATTTTCTAATCTCGATCTAATGCTCCTGCTAAAGCAATTGTTGCAAACTTGGGTTTGAAATTGTCTATTTAATTTGGGAGAACCTAGCATAATAATTGATTCTGGCATTTTTAGTTATCGAGAATCCCTAGTCGGATATTCAATTTGTTTTATTGCAGGCCCTTCCCTGGGTGATCAATTTGTTGGAAACATACTCCTTGCTATCCTTTTTTTCTTTTGGAGTGGAAAGCCACTTGACTAAACTAAGTCGAGAAAGAGAATCAACACATTGAAACCGAGAAGGACTCGAAATTCACTCTTGTTGATCCTGAAATGGAACTCCTCCGGCTAGGCTAATTTTATGTTGTCAAATCAATTGATTGATAGAGCATCGCATTTGTAATGCCATGGTCATCGGTTCAATTCTGATAGCCAGCTTTTGTAGCAAATTCTATTTGTTCTTCGCCGATTTGGGTTGGTTTTGCCTTCGCCTGGTCCGGGTGAGTGGTCATCAAAATAGATTGCGGTGGCTCCTGATATTAGGGTTTTGAGATCGGTTCTGACGTCGGAGAATAAACGGGAATGCTGGGTTCGAAATTCTCTATTTTCTTTGTTTGGGCGACTTGTCATGTTTTACACAAGAACGGAGTTGATGCTCCTACATCCACAGCCGAGGATCACTCAGCAATGAACACTAACCGAATCTTTGAATGAGCAAATCCACTTTTGTTGCTTTTCGTTTGGAGGCACAGCCGATCAATAATCACCCAAATGCGAAAAGGAACTGCAGTGATCTTGAATGGCGCCCTATAGATCCCTTTGTCGGAAATCGTCATTTGGGTTGGTCTAGGGAAGGGGGAGGAGCTAGCTTTAGGGGCAGAATCTATTAGAATCTTTTTGATGTTGTTGATTGGAACTGGAAGTTCCAGAACAGGTGGATTGCTCGTGATGGGATTGCATGAATGATTCTTGGATTTGAATCTCCAAATTTGGCTTTCCTTACCATTTGCTTGCCTCTGAAGATTCGACAAATCGAAGATAACCCAAAAAAGGCCTCCCATTAGTGAATCAAATTCAATGAAGCAACAACTGGTGGTGCCCCCGTCTGGTCTACGTCATTGTCTTACCTTCTTTCTTGCAGCCTACTTAAGCCCGGAGGAGAATGCTTGTTGCTCAGGACCCCGGATGTGGAATTGAAAGAATAGCCCCGGAGCATCCCAAAGAGCATTACTGACGTAACAAACTACGCGAGCCTCCTACCGAATCTCTTTGGTTCTTCCGCCTTGTTTCCATTTCCCCCTTCGGCCTCCTAGAGAGAAACCTTTCTTTCAAGGCACACCATAAGAGACATTTCTTTCTTATTTTGCTTTAGGGCAAAAGAGGTCGAGAGAGTCTTATGCCCTTCAAATTCGGCGATAAAATCACATTTCACCCTGGTATGTCCTGGAATGCCAACGGTCAAGTTCGTTCAGCTTGAGGAGGTCATGCCTGGACGTGGTACAGAAGGAGTTCTATCTCTTTGCCTAGGAATCGAATTCTGACATCCCGAATTGACTTGCTTTTCGGATAAATGGAAATTCTCTCATCCTCTTCTGATTTAAAGTTTGGTGGTATGGGGGGCGGACCTTGAATCCCAAGGAAATACGGGATCCAATTAAACTAGAAATGTACGCAAATTACGTATGTTGTTATTTGCGATTTGATCTTCGAACCATGGGGAAGATGATGGATCCAGTAGGCACTCCCAACGCCGCAGCATCTACTGGATGGAGGGGTACCTCAGCCACTTAGAGTGAGGCAGGGGCGAATCTGGTGGTCTCATAATTGTATATAAGAGAACTCTTTTCGGAGGACCCCCCAATCGTAGATGGTTCAGCCGCGCCCGGCGCCACAAAATACCGTGGCCTTATATTGGCATGGGATTTGGGTAAGCCAAATTCTCACTTACATCTTCCCTGAAGTCCAGTGAACCAAGTAATCCCAAAAGGAGACCACTGGCGACCCCCTAGGTAGTCTCACGATCGGGCACTCATGCCCTGAAAAGAATATGCCCCGAATGGTGTAACGACTACCCCGCTGTCTTCGACATGGGGGAGGACCCTCTGATAGTTCGAACGATTGTCGACCACCAGATCTGCTGGTATGCACATTGATGAGATCTTTTCACCCCTGATCTGATAACTCCATTATTCCAATTGTTGCAGAAATGAATGGATCAGAAAGAGGCTTGGTTCTCTACAACAGAATCTTCTTGTTGAAGGGAATTTTAGCAAATGGTATGGGACTTACTAGCTTCCCTTGATAAGCTAGCTTATTGGGGTTCAACTTGACTTCCTTGATGCACGATTCAAAAATAACCGCTCTCGCTAGGAGAACGCTTCACCAATTGGTGACCTGATTACGCTGGGATCCGACCTACATGAACTTCTTTCTTCTTCGCAAAAGAGAGTCTTTCCCTTAGGTCAACGAAGATAGGGATCCCCCTTGCCCAGAAGCTTAACAGCAATCAAGATAGCAGGCAAAGTCCTATCCTCGAATTCCATGGACTCAACCTCCAATTTTTGTTTGCGTGTTGTTGGAGAAAAAGTCCCCGAAAAAAGGAAGCGACTTTTCCCGGAAGAGCAGAGGGGACAGGATTATGGGTGCGGGAGGCTGAGGGACTGGGAAAACTCATTGTCACCAAATACTACTAAGGCGGAACACTCCCCTCTTTTCAACGTTCCAACCTGCTCCTTCTCTTATGGGGACTTGTCTCCTTTCGGCCCCATCTCCATCGCCAGTTTCGGTATAGCCGGGCGTTCTGGGAACCCCAATTTTGCTCTTCGGAGCCCTTTCTCTTTCCGTCCACCTGACCCGGACCTGGCTTTCCACTTGGCTTGGGATTCAAATCGGGTTCCTGACTGAACATTTCGCTTTCTTTTCTCTATACGGAATTGCTACTTTTTTCTTGTTATTAGCTAGGGTGATTGAGGTATGTGCTTTACGAAGATCAAATCGTGATGGAAAATCGTTAGGTATGAATTCTCTCTCATTCACAGGTTGTCGGCCCGAGAAAAAGGAAGCAAATTGAGTTACTCAGCGGGGGGACAAAAAAAGTTATCTTCCACATTGACCCAGACCATGGCCAGAGATCGTTGGGGTACAAAAAGAAGCAAGGAGGAATTCCACTTTGCTCGGTGCACCGGAGCAGGTTGAAAGTCCATGCACACCCCCCCACAAGCACCCCACAGTTGGGAATTAATGATGGGAGGAGGCCATGGCGCCGCACCTTTACTTATCTCCGCCTTGAGTCACATACGGTAAAAGAGGGCTGAAGATCAAGAAGGCTCTGCAATTGCCTGCTCCTTTGACACTTGGGCTACTTTTCTTATCGGTCAATCCAAGATCTAGTCCAGCCTAATCTTGTGTCGGAGGCCATCATCCTTCCCACTCCATAATAAGAGGAATTATAGGGAAGCCCACCAAACGACTGATGCCCAGCAAAGCCAAGGCTCTTCTGCATATAAAAAGCGGAAGTTTGGCTAATGCCCCATTTATTTGAAGGCTAACACCAAGGCCTAGGCCAGGGAATCATAAACCAACTCTGCTTGAGTCATCAGAGGAGCTATTCCTGCATTTTTTGACTCTCGCAAATACAATGGCATCAGTGAGAAGGGGGAAAAGGAATGTACTGGAATAGGCATGCCTTATAAGAGAAGAGAGCTCAGTAGCTCAATAAGGATTCAACCCTAGCTAGGATGGGAAGTAGCTCGACCTCAACTTGGAAGTGTGCAATGTCAGCTAGGGATATGCGATATGCTAGGGTAGGAGTCCGTGCTGCAGTGTGCTGCTAGTACTAAGGGAGACGGATTGAGTATTGATATAGATCAATAGCTTATACCTGCCTCTGACTAATCCACTTTTCCAGTAGTTTGCTAGAGTTAAGGAGCCAGTGAGCTAGGGAGTGGAGGCCGAGGGGCGGTGTGCTAGGGTAGGTGTGCTCGAGTAGGCATTTCATCTAGGGATAAATGCTTGACCTTGACTTTGACTTGCTCTTTCTAGACAGGGATGGAGCGAGACGACGTATTCCAGAAGTAGAGTTAGGAATCCATAACCAGATAACTAGCGGATCGAGGAGAAGAATGGCCTTTTAGAGCTCCTTTAGGCCGTATAAGTATAAAGGGTCATTCTTTGTCCTATTTTTATTGCTGCTAATGCAGCTAAGGAGCAAAGGACTTTCAGAGCCACTTTACACGTTTAAAGGCTGACCTACAATTTCCTCACGGGTGGACATATGATTTGAGGGTTTCAAGTCGACTTTTTCTTTAGTGACACTGAGTTTTATGAGATTGATAAAGGGAAATAGAAGAGTAAAGGACAAAGAGATGGTTTTTAATCAACAGAAGGGATGAAGAAAAGCAAATTCTTTGTCCTTGGAGGGGCGAAGGTTCGGAAGCTTTTCTTTCTCGTGGTACTGAAGTTATCCTGATCTAGAGATCTTTGGATACTAAATCAATAGGTCGACATAGGACTTTGTTGGATTGATAGAACCTTCTCTATACCGATGAAAGGCCGTGAGGAGATACGGGTATCTTTCCTTTTCACCAAAACCAGTCTAAAGCAACAAAGGCTGCCGACGAGTCTGCCATAGCGGGCACCGATGCCAACAAGATGATTCTTCTTGATGGTCCGCCAATCCAAGCAGTTTCTTCCTTCAGGCGACGCCACCTATAAATCCTTTGCTAGGGTTTTATTTCAAACACCTACTGTGCCAAATCACATTCAAGATGATGTCTCCCCGCCATTGATTGTGGGTGAAAAAGCTGTCACAATTGACAAGGAACGATATCAACAATGGGTAAATATGTGCAAGTCATTGCTTATTGGCCACCTCGTGTTATCAAAAGGTGATCAACCTTGGCGGTTGGAAGATTTGAAATCGAGGCTGCAGGTACTTTGGTCATCGGCGGCCCCTTGGAAATTGATCTCACTTGGCAGAGGCTACTACAACTTTCACTTTGAAAGTAAGAATGATATAGATAGAATCTGGAATCGTGGGACATGGAAAACCAGGTGCATTACATCTGCAGCCATGGATTCTGGACATTTACCCATACAGGCAGTGAACATCCACGGGGCAGGATCAAGAGATTTTGCAAACATTGTAAGCAGGATTTCTTTGGAGATGCAGTCAAATTCGAGGTTATTTCGATCAATCATTCATAAGATCTCCTTCTACGGGGTGACTGGGAAAGTATTATCTATCGTATATTAAAGCATTTTCGAGAGAAGAGCCATTCTAGTGTCCATAGGTTGTTCGGTAAACTCCCTCCTCGTATTCGTATGACTCAATATTTGAGGATTTGAGAAATGTCATATGTGAGCAAAGGCTCCACACAAGTGGGCACAAATACATCAGATATGCATGAAGCTTTCTGAATACTTC
The DNA here is from genome assembly GCA_025774065.1 of Solanum ossicruentum. Classification (NCBI taxonomy): domain Eukaryota; kingdom Viridiplantae; phylum Streptophyta; class Magnoliopsida; order Solanales; family Solanaceae; genus Solanum; species Solanum ossicruentum. The sequence continues at coordinate 5,470 of JAOTQR010121809.1, read as the reverse complement.
CATCTCTTGTTTATATAGTCTCCATGTGTCACGAATGCTTGACTTAGATCATCAGAGAAGAACCTTCTCTTCCCTAGGAAAGCTAACTTAATTGGAATTCTCTCTCTCGCCGGTGTTATTGACTCAACTCTTGGGGATATCATAAGAAAGAATGAAGCTAGGGACGAAAGCATTACTTCACCGTAGTAAGCTTCCAACTGTGTCAGCATGAGGTTGTCACCTAAGCACCTAGGTCGTGCACTCAAGTTTTGTTGTATCTTGATCCTTATCTTGGAATAGGCTAACTATGGCCCCAAAAGAGCCTTCCAAGGCCTTTTTCAGAATATTGTTGAAGAAGAGTACTCCGAGTGCGATGAAAGAGGAAAGAGGGGCACAGGCATCATTATCACCTCCTCTGCACCATCAAAAGCCGCAAAGGAGTTACGCTTCTTAGGAATGACTCAGGTGGAACCTACTTAGTATGGGAAGAAGCACTTGAGCCTAGTTCCTTGGGTTTATGAAAGCCGAATAAAACTCGATTATAGTGCTTGTAGCCAAAGATGATGGAGACGCTGAGGCATGTGCGCCATACATAAGCAAGAGAAGGTCTCGCTGATGGGGCGACTTGTCAAGTTTTCCACGGGATATGACTTGCTTGATTGAGCACTTCCGGTGTAGCTAATGAACAATGACTTTTGATTCTTCACTTCAAGGAGTAGAGTCGCTGCCTAACCCTTTTGGTAAAATTCCGCAAGGAAGGGTGACCAAGAGGGCGATTGTGGTTGCAGTCGGATGACAGAAGGTAATGGAATTGATAGAAAAATTCATAGACCTACTTTTCCAACACTTCTATGTGGAGCAGAAGCGTAAACCAACTGGAGCAAGAACTGAACAGAGGCTTACTTTTGCCGAGTAGTGAGTTCCACTTGATCTTTTGCCTAATTCCCCCTTCGAAGCAGTGTGTGAGACTAGGGAATGGTTCAAATGAGACACCGCCCGTCAGACCCTGGGAATTGGTTTTGCCCATGTAGTTTTGACTTTCTCTTCTCTTTGGTGGAATGAGTGATGCCCCAAAGGGCATCACGAACGTTAGACTCAGGTGAAGTGTAAGGTGTAAGTGAAGAAAAAAATAAAGATAAAAAAACCAGATAAGTCGCCCAAATAAGAAGATTGGGGGGAGTGGGTGGATTTCAAAAAACCAAGGTGCAGCGGTCTTAGCTCGACTTTGGATCATTCTTTTATTTTATGATCAGGATTTTGTGTGGAAAGGGATTTAAAACACCTCGCGAATTGACTTGGGTTACCGCGCACATGGTTCCCTGATCTCGACATCTTTTTTGCTCTGCCAATCCTGGTGGGAAAATGCCTCCTTTCTCTTTGCTTCTCCGAGGCACAGTTGGAGATGCTTTATCGATTCAAATCCATATATCGCACAACCAAAGGATTACTGGCTTCACAGACCTTTTCTGAATAAACTTTTTTAGGTCTTGCTCTACTCAACACTGTTTCAGACACAACTAGTACATTCCAAAATCACCCTTACTTGGAAAAGGCATAGGGCCAAGGCGAAGCTAGCACGCTCATCTCACTGTATTTCATTCCGTTCGTTCTGCTCCACAGGACTGAATCCATGAGGTGCTGCCGAGGAACTGATGATCCCAACAGAAGGGAAGTATTACCCTGTTCTTTCTGACGAAGGGGCTGAGCGGAAGAGGGAGTCTACTCCCGTGGGGAAATCGTAGGTCAACCTTGAACGACATGCTTCACCTACTCAAAAGAGAGGCCTCAGCTGCCCAGATCGACAGCTTCTAGGTTTCCCCATCTCTTCTAGAGATCCACTTTAGATATGACAAAAAAATATTGAATGATCGAGGGACTGGATTTCATCCTTATTCATAGTTGGCGGTCTATCACAGCTTTCTTAAGCCGAAAGCAAGCCGGGCAAGAATCTCATGGGAAGGTACAACAAGTTGGGGGGCTAATGATTCAAAAGATTCTCTGTTTCAACCAGAATCCTTGCCCGAATAATAGTTTGCTTAACTTGCTCAACTGCCCCTTAGCTTATGACCAATAGCAGAATTCGAAAAGAAAAGAACATCATCGCCCCGTCCATCGTGGAGTCACAACTCTTCTGGATCTTGATCCGAAAGTGACATGGACGCCCAACCCAACTCGGTCGGTCGGTTGGCCGAGATTAAAAACCGGTGCTTCCTTGGCCGTGAAACTTTCTAGGATTTCTTTCTTTCGTTATTCGCCATGGCAGGGCCTCACCAAATTCATACGCTCCGCGAATGGAGCAAAAAGTTGAGTCTTGGTCTAGCTTTCTGGATCTCCCCTGCAAACCCAATTGCCTCGCTGAGCACGACTGAAGTGGCTACACCAAAGCCAGTTTTTCTGTAACTGAAGTTCAGAGGTGTGGAGATTTTCATTGGTTGTTGACCAAAAATCTCTTTCTTTTTTTCCCCAATGACAAAGGAACTTATGGGCGGGGGATTTTGGCAAAGCTCTTTTCTCTTTCCCCTTCTCCTATTCAAAGGCGCAGAGCCTCTATCAGATGAAGATTGAATGGCTTCCACCATGACACGAGGAACTACTCTTTGGTGGTGCACCCGAAGATGCTACATAGTTGGACCTTCACCAATTATGCATTGTGTGCTTTCTAAGGCGCTTAGCCACGAGTGCAGCCCAAGCCTTTCAACAATATCAAATCAAACTTTATGGGAAGTCTCGTTGTGAAGAAAGGTTTGTTATGGTGTTCTACATCATCCTACATTAGGGAATGAAGAGAAGCCCTACTAGGGCTCTAACTTGCCTCACCTGATTTATTCTGAGTGTATTACCAGTCAGAGAGGGGGAGCGCTCTCTAAGTGTTAGTAATGGGAGACTTTATTGAAAAGAAACCTAAATCTCAACTTTTGAATCTAAAGCCTAAACCATCTAAGGTATGAAGTGACTGGTTTGATAGGGCCGGGGCATAGTAAGAGTCTTCCCTCCATGGCCTCGTCACAAAAAGTCTCTTTCCCGTGCTATCAAGAGAAAGACTTTACGTAAGAAAGAATATATCGCCTAGTGTAACTCTTAAGTTGGAACTAGAGGCAATGAATATTGGAAGGAGTAATAGATTTTTTTCACCTGGAATTGAACTGTAAGAGAACCAATCCATTATTTTCGAATAGTCAAGGTATGCCTTTCAAAAGTCATCCTCCTTCGTGGACAATAGGTCTCGAGCTATTAGTAGCGGCAAGGGAGGAGTAGAGCTTAGTCCCTTGCTTTTAATGGCTTACCTTCGGGAGATTTTACCCACTAAGTCCAACTTTCTTGTAAAAGTCTTGGCTTGCTCTTTTTCCATGTCTTTTGATGACGCTTGCTATTTCATGTCTTTCTTGCGCATAGCCCTTTCCTCTTTGTAGCATACTTAAGATACTGTGGGATAAAGGATCTTTTCAAGGTAAATGAATGCTTATCCTGTGGATGCGGCATTGGTGGTCTAAGCATTTTCCTTTTACAGAATTGACTCTGAACACTGTTCATGGCGCAGTTAGCGGTAAAAAAGAATAGGGATTGTTGAATCAATTTGCTCTTTCGACTATGATTGCTCTTGTGAAGCTCTGAGGTGAGGCATGCTATTATGGGAGATAAGGAAAGATCCAACTTGAAATCGACTGAATAGCAAGCTTGTAGTTGAATCGAGATTGATGATGAATACAAGATCGAAAATCTATCTCTTTCTCGAAGCTCATGCTTTAAAGCGAACGAATGGAACTAAAGAAATGATTGGCCTTAGCCATTCTTCACTCCTTTTTCATAGCTAACCAAGAGTTAGCTTATTCAAGCGGATAAGAGAATGGCGGAAACGGAGACAAGAGCAGTTACTTGTGCAGCGGCAAGAGCGGACATCCCTCAACAACTAGCATCGTCTTCTCTTATTCCTGTGATGCCACTGTAAAGCTTCCTGACTTCCGGACTTGAGCTTCCAATGCTTCACTACTGAACTCAATTGACTTACTAGAATCGATTCTTTTCGCAAATACGCTGCACGGAAAGAAGGCTTGTCCTATATCATATTGAATTGAGCCCTTGTACCGGACCGGGTGAAGAGAAGTGATCCTCGGCTGAGTAGCCTCTAACTTTAGTATTCTCCTTCCTGGACTTCCCTTCCGATACCCGGACTGAGCATGTTTGGAACTGCCCTTTTCCTTTCCAAAGTGGAATTCCTCCTTGTTTTCCCCTTTGACCTGTGCCAAACTCCACTTTTGTTGTTGCCAGGAGGTGTAGGTTTCGGAATAAATACCCAGTCGAGATTGGGTTGGTGGACCACTTGATCGAGACATTTTCTCCATTTTTGTTATACCAAAAAAAAGTTGCGACTACCTTACTTAAGTAATTCTGCTTATTCTTCTTCATTCCGATGTTGCTTCCTTCCTATTAATCTAGAAGTTCTTCTAATATACAAGGAAATGATTCAGTTCCAGAGCTAAAGATCGTAGTTCTCAAATGAGCAATCGAAAAGATTCTGGAGCATCTTCGGGATTAGGTATTGTTCCCCCAACGATCATAGTACCAAGTACTTCCTGGCGAGCTCTAAAATGATCCCATTTATAAGTAAGCATTTCTTGTAAAATATAAGCAACCCCAAACCCTTCTAGAGCCCAAACCTCCATTTCTCCTACCCATTGTCCCCCCTTTTTGGATCTTCCTCTAAGGAGTTATTGTATAACAAGCGCATAATATCCAAATGAATGCCCATGTATTTTATCATCAACTTGATGAATTAATTTCAAGATATAAGGCATTCCTATTATAACGGGTTGTTCAAAAGGATTCCCCGTCCTTCCATCAAATGTTCTGCTTTTTCCTGGATATTCGAGTTCAAATACCATGGATTCACAGTTTTCTTACTTGCGAGCAAGTGACATCCATATCAAACCCTCCTTGCGCGGTATCCCGAAAACGTCCGGGGACCAGGCGAAGGCTTACCATCAAATCGTATCTTAGATTTTTACCTTCACCAACTTTACTATGCTTCTTCGAGGCGGCAAACAGAGATAGAATGATTTAGCATAGAGTTTTTCCACATCACATTCATACATTTCCTGGTAAGATAGAGATCAAGCTTTCGATGAACACCCCTCTTTTTTGCTTTCCCTCCATCGGCCCCAAAAGAACCAGATTCCGTAAGCTAGATGGGGTGATTCAGGTGAGAAAAAATAGTTTTTGGACTACGGGTCAAATGTCCTTACTTTTGGAATAGAATAAGCTTTGTGAGCTGCACCTTAATGGTCAAAGTGTGATTCCTGGATCAAGAAACCTCCGCCCTGACAGATAGGATCCTCAGGCTTGAACAAAGTAAACTTCTTCTCGAGCCAAAATGCCTACCTGTAACACCCCACACCTTATAATATTGGCACAATGCAAATGAAACATTAAAAATGGTTGGTCAAATTGACGCTAAATTTTAAAAGTGCTTGAATCTCACGTTAATGGGCTATAT
>JAOTQR010121800.1:0-23757 GCA_025774065.1 Solanum ossicruentum | reverse complement strand
GATATGTTGCGAGCTTGTGCATTGGACTTTAAAGGTAGTTGGGTGGACCATTTTCCACTTATTGAGTTTGCCTATAACAATAGCTATCACGCGAGTATAAAGATGGCACCTTATGAAGCTTTGTATGGAAGGAAATGTAGATCGCCAATTGGGTGGTTCGAAGTGGGTGACACCACTTTACTTGGGCCAAATCTAGTACAACAAGCCATGGAAAAAGTTAAGGTAATACAGCAGCGATTAGAAACAGCCCAAAGTTGTCACAAATCATATACGGATGCTAGAAGAAGAGGACTAGAATTTTCAGTAGGTGATTGAGTACTTTTAAAGGTATCTCCAATGAAAGGGGTTATGAGAATTGGTAAGAAAGGAAAACTGAGCCCAACGTTACATAGGGCCATATCAGATTATTAAGAAATTTGGGTAGGTTTCATATGAACTAGAGCTACCCCAAGAGCTTTCAATGGTTCAACCAGTTTTTCATGTCTCGATGCTTCAAAAATGCATAGGTGACCCATCCCACATCACTTCTATTGAGGATATGCAAGTTACAGAAGATCTCACCTATGAAGAGGCACCTGTTCCTATTCTAGATCATCAAGTTAAGAAGCTAAGGAATAAAGAAATAACTTAAGTAAAAGTACTTTGGAGGAACCAGCAAGCAGAAGAAATAACATGGGAGTCCAAGGATGCGATGAAATCAAAATGTCCTCACCTATTTGAACCTAAAGAGGAAGTCCAACATACATAATTGGGACACTAGTAGGTACTTGTGATTGAATACTTAATGTGTTATCAAAAGTTTGTGTAAGTAAAGGTTTAAACTTGGTTAAGCTATCTAATTGTGCAAATGTTCGAGAATGAATATTCCTAATGGGGGGAGGGGGAGGATGTAACACCCCACACCTTACAATAATAGCACAATGCAAATGAAACATGATAATGGTTTGGTCAAACAGAGACGAGACTCAATGTCGAATTTGTCCGAGTTTGATTATGAATAAAGTCCATGTTAAGGGTGTAACTTCGGCTTATGTTTTAGCATCATAAATGGGCTACATTTTTGGCACAAGAAGTATAAGAAAAAGGGCCCAAAGACATCACAAAACACTTAACAAATTGGGCCCAAACTAAGTGAAGAAGAAAGCTAAAAATAGGCAGCCCAAGTCCATCAAGTTGGTGCTCCAAAAAGGCCCAAGTTTGAGGGCCAAGCTGGTGGATAAGCAACTTGATATTGTGTGGTATAATATGGTCAAAAGGTCAAAAGAAGGTCGGCCAAAAACCCCTTTATAAAGGGCTCCAAAGCAGCTCCAATTCATTTCTCACCTTGACACCAAAAAAAAAACAGATTTTTCTTCAAAGTTCTCTCAACTTTTCTTCACCTTGTAAAGCAGAAAAAAGGAACTTATAGGGTTCTTATTGAATACCTATACCTTTTTTGGTAGTGTTAAGTAAGTTTATACATGTGCTTAGTATGGTTTTCATATGAAAAACAAGAAATGTATGCTAGTATGTTGGTGCTGGAAAATCTGGACAGATTCTGTGTTGAAAGTTGCTGCACATTTTCCTTTTGTTTTAGTGACTTCTCTATGGTTTGTGGGCTGTATTATGAAGAGAAATTGATGTTATTCACATGGTATGTGTTATAGATATTATACTAAGTTTTCTGATTTGATTTTGGTTTCATTTGACGAGCGCATTTTATTGGGTTATCTTAAGCATCATGTCGATTGGAACTTGCGGGCTGTTGTATGTAAGGCTATTAGCTCACATCCTTCAAGACTTCTTAAGTGTTGTTACAAGACTTTTTTAGGTCTATTTATATGTCTAAATGTTTCTGTAGCAGTTTGGTTAAAGTTGGAATAGGTTTGGAGTTGTCGACATCGAAATGTAGCGAAGGAAGGCAACGTCATGCTGTCCATTATTAGGTTGTGTAAAATTGTTATGTGTTGTGCTTTGTGGGCTGTTGTAAGGCTTCTATGGAATTAAAACAGGCTGGTCATGATGTGTATGTGTGAGTGTGTGTTGGAAAAATGATTCGAGACATAGAAATTGGAATAATACGCTCGGGTTTATAAAAACCCGCTTGCTGTCCATGTGTTATTTTGTTATGTGATTGGGCTGCGAAGGTGTATCTATTGGCTATTAATGCTAATTTTATCACCTACTATGTTGTAAATATGTTTTTGGAGGAAGAGAAGGTTATCTCGAGATAGCAGCAAAGTCATACAACGAGGTATGTAAGGTTACTTGATTTCGTATCACTTGGCATGAAGCATAGATCTCTCCTTGGTACATAAAGGCATTTGCCAATTCCAACATAACTATAAACCAAGTATCCACTCTTTTACATGTTCATATGATTCCATACATAGTTACCTTCAAATCTGTAGACATGTTTGGATACCAAGTTACAAAAGTTCCTATTACAAAACAAAGTTCATGAGTTGTTCCATTTCATACGCATTTCATTATTTCTGTAATGTGCTCTTTTTTGTTGTCTTATTATCTTACATGATTATCTACATGCCTTATGCTACATATACAGTCCTACGGTTCCAATATTGTGAACACCAAAAGAATCATCTCAAAGGTAGTTGAAGGATATAGTATACAGTTTTTGATAGGTGGTAGCCCGAGGGGTGGAGATAGCACCTAGCCAGGGACGAACCTGATATAGTTTCACCACTAATCAGTTGGTCATTTTTTTTACAGCTGTGCATAGATTTTCAGTAAGGTAAAGTAAAATAAAGAACATAAAGTACATGATCCCACAGTATAACAAAAGGTGGTCTCTTATGTTACACCAGCGTACAGTTTTATTTGAGTTGTTACTTGATATGCAGTATATCCTACCTTACATACTCAGTACATTATCTCGTACTGAAATCCCTTGTGGGGGTCTAGCATTTCATGCTGTAGGTACAGATGCTAGTAGATCGCCCCAGTAGGAGTACAGGATATTCAGCTGTTGTCACCAAGCTCCAGGTTGCTTCGGGGCTTTGTACATGTCTAGAGCTTACATGTTTTCCTTGCACAGTTTGTTGAGGCGGCACCTATCCCGACCCTTCTCAGACGTTTTCCTTTATTTGGAGGCTTTGTACACTATGTAAAGCAAAGTGAAGTCATGTCTCGTACTATAGACAATGGGGTCCCAACGGCCTAGTCATATGCATTTCCTTTTGGCTTGTTATCACTGTTTATATTTTTAAAGGCATGTAAAACATAGAAACACCTTATAGTATGTCTAGAAAACGAGTAGATACAGGTTGGTTCTCTTGAGCCTTCTCGGCAATGGGTGCCATTCCGCTCTAACGGGACTTTGGGGCGTGACATAATTCCTCCAAAGGACCTTAACGAAAGTCGCATCTTTGTTCCTTAACCCCTTCACTTGTCTATCAAAATTTTGAACTGGAACCTTTTCATAGGTCACATTGTCTTCCATAACACCTACAAAATCAATGGTCAATATAGCATTAGAATCACCCACACACTACAGGAACATAGACACCTGAAAGACCGGATGAACCTATTTCATCTCACTAGGCAATTCCAACTCATAATCTACCTTGCCTATTCTCCTCATTGCCCTATAAGGACCCACATATCTTGGGCTCAACTTGCCCTTCTTACGAAACAGAACCACACCCTTCATGGGTGACACCTTCAAATATACCTAACCACCCACTTTGAATTCAAAATCCCTTCCCTTCACATCGGCATAGGACTTTTGGCGATTTTGAGCCATCTTCAAACTCTACCTAATCATCCTAAACTTCTCAAGAGCCTCCATAACCAGATCTGGTCCAAACAAAGCCACCTCACAAATTTCAAACCATCTAACCGGTGACTATAACATCTACCATAACGGGCCTTAAAAGGAGCCATATCGATGCTAGAATGATAGCTATTGTTGTAGGAAAACTTGATCAATGGGAGATCGTAATGCCAACTACCTTTAAGCGCTAATACACAAGCTCTAAGCTTATCCTCAAGGGTTTGGATAGTCCTTTCATCTTGGCCATCCGTTTGAGGGTGGAAAGTCGTACTATGTTTAACCTTTGAACCAAGACCCCTTTGGAAAGACCTCCAAAAATGTGAAGTAAATTGAGCTCCATGATCTGATATGATGGATAAAGGAACAAATGCAATCTCACAAAGTCATTATCGTTCAACCTAGCATACTCTTCAGCCCCATATATCATCTTAACCAGTAAAAAGTGAGCCGATTTCATCATCCTATCAACCACAACCCAAAAGGAATCAAAACCCTTCCTAGTTTTGGGCAAAGCAACTACAAAGTCCATATTAATCTCTTTCCACTTCTAAGTAGGATCCTCTATGTCTTGTGTTAGGCCACCCGGCCGTTGTTGTTTGACTTTGACTTGTCGACAACTATGGCAACCGGACACAAATCAGGCAATTTCTTTCTTCATGCCTCCCCACCAATACATCTCTCTCAAATCTCTATACATTTTAGTAGAACCAGGGTGAATAGAATAGGAAGAACCATGAGCCTCATCAAGAATTCTCTCTCTCAAGCCATCAACACAAGGCACACACAACCTACCTTGGTATCTAAGTGCACCATCTCCCTCTTGGGAGAAAACCTCCACTTTCCCATCACCATCCAAGGCCTTCAATTCTGAAAAGGAGGGATCGTGATCTTGCTTAGATTTCACCTCCCCAACCAATAAAGATTTAGAACTATCAACAACAACATTACCACCACTACCCACTTTTTCCAACCTAACTCCCAATCTAACCAAACGATGGACCTCTCTAGCCACCTCCTTATCACCACCATCAACATGAGCTAGGCTACACATAGAGACGCTACTCAAACCATCTGCTACCACTTTAGCCTTACTCGGATGATAATGCACACTCATATCATATTCCTTATGAAGCTCTAACTATCTTCTTTGCCTCAAGTTAAGATCTTTTTGAGTGAAGACATATTGAAGGCTCTTATGATCAGTGAACACACCAACATGCACTACATACAAGTAATGACGTCAAATCTTTAATGCAAATACCACAACGGCTAGTTCAAGATCATAGGTAGGATAGTTATTTTCATGCACCTTGAGTTGCCTAGAAGCATAGGCTATCACCATACCTTTTTGCATTAGAACACAACCCAAACCAAATCTAGAACATCATAATACACTACAAATCCTTCTAGCCTTTCCGATATGACAAAGTAGGAATGGACACAAGCTTATGTTTCAATGTTTGGGATCTCCTATAACACTCATCATTCCCCACAATATCGGCCTTCTTTTGACTCAATCTAGTCATGGGAGAAGCAATAGAAGAGAACCTATTCACAAATCTTTGATAATAACCCCCTAAGCCTAAGAAGCAACTAATATTAGACAGGGTCAATGGTCTAGGCCAATTTCTAATCACATCCATCTTTGTAGGATCCACCTAAATACCATCCCCCGACACCACATATCTTAGGAACGCAACCTCCCTTAACCAAAATTCACATTTCTCATACTTGGCATATAACTTCTCTTCCCTCAGTCTTTCCAACAGAACTCTCAAATGAGCCCTACCTCCTCCTCACCATGAGAATAGATCAAAATATCATCAATAATTACCAAAACAAATGAATCAAAGTAGGGTTTGAAAAGCCTATTCATGAGGTCCATTAAGATGGATGATGCATTGGTCAACTAAAAAGATATCACAACAAAATCATAATGCTCATACCTAGTCCGGAAGGCCATCTTTAGAATATCAACTCCCTCACCTCCTAAAGCACCAAATAATTGACTTCCTTCCATTTTTTGTAAACATATTTGTGCTACCCTTTTGAGTTGGTAGGACACTAACTCTGCCTTATCCTCTGACCTGAGACCCATGATAGACAAAGTCGTGTAAACCTCATCAATGAACTCTTGAGGGTCCTCACTCACCTTTGACCTATGGAATTCTTGGGGATTCATTCCCATGAAGTCTCTCAACCGAGATGCTGGTGTAGGAGCATGAGGGGCGTGGGCCCCTTAGTTGGCTTGATTAGCCACAACTTGTACAACCAAAGTGAGAACATCCTGAAGCTCTCCATTAGTCGGTTACTCCTCGGGTGTATGAGCTCTTCTCCCTCTCGTGCTAGGCATGATCTAGCATAGCAAAGGACAATCGTTAGGGGGAAAACTTACTTCAAATTCTATAGCATGACATAGAATAAGAAGAAGGGAAAGATTTCCTGAATGCCTCAAAATCTCTAGCTCGTAGTTATGGTGCACAACACAATAAGAACAAGACTCTAATCAATGCGGTATATTGGACCCCAAGGATCTAATAACCTAGTGCTCTGATACTAAGTTTTTCACGACCCAGGACTAGGGCCTAGACATGACATGGTTCAAGGGGAACCCGAAGGGACCCCAAGCAAGCCTCTTAGAATATCATTACACATCCTTAGTCGCGAAAGCAATAAAATAGCAACAAGAGAGTAGAAATAGGGATAACGAGCGATAAAGGACTTTATTCATATCATAACAACAAGAGTGAAGAGAGAGTCAATACTCATAACATTACACATGACATGTCCAACAATACCTCTAACACATAGATAAGAGTGGGGGCCAAGACAAGCAATGGGGATATCCCTCATGGTCAATAATTACATAAAGAAGGATTGGTCTTAGAACATAGCATGATATCATAAGCAACGACCCTAGAATGGAGGACTTACCAACAAGCTTGAGTGGAAGCATACTAGGCATATGGTGGGGACGCTCATGCGGAGCTCCAATTCATACATGTAACATCATGTAGGCATAGAGTATGTATAAGTATGCTTGAATGTACTAAGTATGTATGATGCAATACAACAAGTGATAGTACCATAATCAAAATGCATATCATAGACAATGAAAAGACATATTGCAATATGGCATGTAGGAATGATACTTGAAGTAAAATCATGCTTATATAGAACATAATACATGTATATGGAGTGACTATTCTTAGTGCAATCCAAGGCCTACCACCTCCTTGGAGAGGGGAACAAGGTACAAACCCTTAATGAGGCTGATAGAGCACAAACCCCCAACAAGCTTGATGGACTACAAACCCCCTAACAAGGTTGATGTGTTCAAACCCCCAAGAAGGTTGCAAGGGCCTACCACCTCCCGAGCAAGGCAATCGAGGTACAAATCTCTTACTCCAGCCTAGAACCTCCCAGATGAGGGTTGGCATCCCTAACACTACTGAGAAAATATCATATACATACATTCCTCTCATCATCACATAATCATCATATATAAACCTTCCTTTCATCATCATAAAGTCATCTAACTCATAAGACATGTATTAGACCTTCAATTCCTCAAGAAATCATAACCGGAAATTTTATCAAACATTTGGCAGGTGTGTAGTGCTATGAAAACCATGAAATTCAAGAGTTACTATGCTAGAAAATCCAATATAAAACCATCAATAGATACTTGTTAACACCATGAAGCAATATACATCAAAACTCTTTATTAAAACTAACAGTAGACCTTAGGTTCATAGCCCAAAACTTAGTAAAACAATCATAATTTCATAAACTCCAACATAGTGTGTAGTGAATTTCATAATAAATAAGACTCATGAGTAAATCAACTTTCAATCATGTAATTTTGGAGAAAAAGAATCTTCGTATCATGGGTGAAAGGAACACTTGAAAGAAACCCACATACCTTAGCTTGGGAAAATAGCTTGATGAAGATTGAAGATGGAAACTTGAAGCTTGAGTGAGAACCTTGAAATTTGGATGTGTTTGAGACATGAATTTAGGAGATGAAATATTGGCTAAGTATTTGAGTGACTATTTTGAATGTCTTGAATGATATGAGGGTGAACTAAGGCTGAGTATAAGCATTTTTACGCATGGGAAAAAGCCTAGGACCACAAAGTCTTGGACTGAGATAGAAAAATAGATAAATTTAACACTACAGAGCGCCCTTAGCGCATCGCACCAGGGGCGCGAAAAACTCTTTTGAAATCACATTTTGCAATTTCCAAATTTTGATATGATTGCTCTTAAATCGGGGTTAGACCCATTTTATACTCAATTTGATCCCCTAAATAATAATATGAAGTCATATTTTCAATATCATGCATGAATTTTGAGATATATGGAAATTACGATTTCGGGCACTTTCGAGGGTCATATTTGAGAATGTTTTGGGATCGTTTCAATAAGCAACATATGCCAAATGCATATTCAATTAATAGATGATCATATAATAATATTATTTGCATGAATGATACTTTAAGTATACATGCTTGTATATAGAACATATTACATATATAGGAAAATATCATCATCGTAGTCCAAGCAACTTAGGACTTGGAATCTCTTGTAGACCACTCCTTAGAAGTGGTTGAGGTACCAACTCCTCAATTGTTTTATGGCATGTCGCCCCCATCTGAGATGATTGACGCACCAACCTCTCAATTGGTTGATGGGATACTACCCCCATTCGAGACAATTGAGGTACCAACAACTCAATTGGTTGATGGCATACTGCCCCCCATGTGAGACAATTGAGGTACCAACCCCTCAATTGGTTGATGGCATACCACCCCCATCTAGATGATCGAGGCATCACCCCTTAATTGGTTATGGTCAACTCACCACATAATAAATACTTCCTATGACATCAACATATACATACTTCTCATGACACTGACACATTCATATTTCTCATTAAATAAACAAATTATTATCACCCTTTTATCATCATAAAGTCACTTAACCCATATGCCAAGCATTAGGCCTTTAACAACTCAAGATACATTAACTGGACATTTCATCAAACACTTGATAGGTGTGCACTGCTAATGTAAAATCATGCAATTAATAAGTGATACAATGCAAGAAATCTTAAAGTAAATCATCCCACCAATACTTAGTAACACCATCATACTATATACATGGAAAACCATTCATCAAATCTCAAGATAGATCTAAGATTCATAGCTCAAGACATGCATAAAAAAAAGTCATACTTTTACAAAAATCCAACATAGTTTATAGTCAATTTCATAATAGAAAACCCATATGTAAAATAAACTTAAAAACATGTATTTTAGGTAAAAAGGAAGCTTGAGAACTATGCGTAAAAGAACCCAATGGTTGAAATCCATATACCTTGACTTTGGAGAATTCTTGATGAAGATTGGAAATGGAGAATTACGGCTTGGATGAATTCTTTAGGATTTGGAAGAGATTTGGACACTTGAACTTTTAGAGAGATATTAGTCTAAGTGTCTGAGGTAGTATTAGGGAATGTCTTGGATGATATGAAGGTGAAATATGGCTAAGTGTAGGTATTTTCATGCATGGGAATACCTCGGCCCAAGACCCAAAAATCTAGGACCGAACTAAAAATTGGCAATAATTTAACACTATGGTGCGCCCTTGGCGTGTTGCGCTAAGGCTGTAGAGAGCTCTATGGAAATCGATATTTTGGGGAATTGAAATTGTGATTAGCTTGCTCTAAAATTAGATTTAGACCCATTTACCACTCAATTTTACCCCCTGATCAAGAATATGAAGTCGGATTTTCAATATCACGCATAAATTTTGAGATATATGGAAATTATGATTCTGGGCAATTTCGACGCACAACTTTGGGCACTTTTTGGGGTCATTTCAGTTGAACAACTAGAGGGGGAATTGTTTAGAAAGATAAGAAGTGGTAAGTCAAAGAGGGGTCCTTTTGAAGATGGATCCCAAAACCCCAAGGGTGGCTGGTTTCCTCAAGGCCACAAGTTCCAAGGCCAAGGGTCTTCTAATTCTCCTAATATGAGGTTTGCTAATAACAACCCAAGGTTCCAAAGTGGTGGTGGTGTGGTGCATAACCCTCTATGCCAAAGGTGTGGTAGGAACCATAATGGTCCATATTTGAAGGACTTCAATGCTTGCTATAGTTGTGGTGAAATGGCACATAAGGTGATTGATTATCCTTGTGCTCGAAACAAAGGTAGAGATGGCCATCCACAAGGCCAATGTGCAAATGTTGGTCAAAAGGGGAGAGTAGTCCAACAAGGGGGTGCTCTATGGCAAAATAGATTCTATGCTCTTCAAGATAGACAAAGGGTAGATGAGGTGTCCAATATCATCACCGATATGTTAAAGGTTTTTTATTTTGATGTGTATGAACTGATAGACCCAGGCGCCACTCTTTCTTTTATTAATTTTTTGTTGTAAAAGAAGTTGCATATTAGTCTGAAATTGTTTTGTGAGCCTTATGAAGTGTCTACCCCTGTTATTGAGTCCATTGTTTCAAAAAGAGTCTATAGATATTGTCCCGTGATTATTTTGCATAAATCTTGCCTTGTGATATATTGAACTAGATATGGTGGATTTTGGTGTCATTCTCGAGATGAAGTATTGCATGCGTGTTATGCTTCTATTGATTGTAGAACCAGTAAGATTAAAATAGAATCTCTAATGAACCCATCCTTGAGTGGGAAGTTATGATGTAGTGGTCAAGGATAGATTTATTTCTTTCCTTAAAGCCCAAAAGTTGATTTTAAGTGTTGTCTCTTCGTCTTATGAGGGTTACAGATGTTGAGTCCAAAGTCCTTCCTATAGACTCGGTTCCAGTGGTTATTGAATTTCTTATGGTCATTCCCAATAAGCTTCCCTGTGTTCCTCCTGAAAGGGAAATAGACTTTGCTATAGACCTTCTTCTGAATACTCAACCAATTTCTATTCCTTCTTACTTGATGGCCCCGACAGAGTTGAAGGGGTTGAAGAAGCAATTGAGAAATTTGTCACAGAAGGGTTTTACAAGGCTAGTAAGTAACCTTAGGGTGCACCGGTATTGTTTGTGAAGAAAAAGGATGGTTCTCTTAGATGTGAATTGATTCCCAGCAACTTAATAGAGGCACCATAAAGAGAAAGTACCCTCTACTAAGGATTGATGACCTCTTTTATCAACTTCTAGGGGCTAGTCACTTCTCTAAGATTGATCTTCAATTTGGGTATCACCAAGTGAAAATGAGGGAGTGTGACATTCCCAAGACAACTTTCTGGACTAGGTATGGGCACTTTGAGTTTGTTGTTATATCCTTTGGGTTGACTAATGCACCGGCTATATTTATGGATCTTATGAATAGTGTCTTCAAACCCTACCTTGGCTTGTTTGTTGTGGTTTTTATTGATGATATCTTGATCTATTACTATAGTGTGGAGGAGCATGTGGATCACTTGAGTGTGGTGTTGCAAATCTTGAGGGAGCATAGGTTGTATGCAAAACATGAGAAATGTGAGTTTTGGATTAAAGTGGTCGCTTTGCTAGGACATGTTGTGTCGGGTGAATGTATTAAGGTAGATCTTGTCACGCCCCTATGTCACATTAAGGCAGACTTGCAACTATTGCCAATGAGGCCCGGGAGAAACAACCTGTATATATGCGCTTTCTATACATATTATAAGGGATTTCTACTTTCAACATGCCCTTAAGAAAGTAAATAGTAATAACAAGCCAAAAGGAAATGCATATGGCTAGGCCATTAGGGCCACGGTGTCTAATGTGCGAGACATGACCACAATTTAATTTACTTAGTCTACAAAGCCTCTAGATAATGAAAAGTAACTAATAAGCATTGGGAAAGGCCCCGCCTCGACTAACTATACAATACAAAAATATAAGCTCTAGACACACAAAGCTCCGATGCAATCTGGATCTTGGTAACAACAGTTGGATATCCTGTACTCCTACTGGGGAGATCTACTAGCGCCTGTACCTATATCATTAGATATAGGTCCCTCGTAAGGGACATCAGTATGAGATAGTATACTGAATATGTAATGTAGGAAATACTGTATATGAAGTAACAACTCAAATAAAACTATGCATTGGTGTAGGATAAGAGACCACCTTTAGTTATACTATGGGATCATGTACTTTATGTTCTTTTTATTACTTTAACTTTATTTCATAATCTATGCAGAATATATAATACAAATGACCAACTTATCAGTGGTAAATCTATATCGAGATCAGCATTGGCTCGGTGTTTTCTTTAACCCTTTGGACTACCCCCGTGATAGGATCAACCCTAGCTAGGTGATTCTTCCAGCACTCGGGTTACCACCTATCATTAAGCAATATAATTTACCTTTCAATTACCTTTGAGATGATTCATTTGGTAGTCATAATATTGGAGTTTTAGGGTTGTATGTGTAGCATGTGACATTTAGATAATCATAAAGACAATATGACAATGAAAGAGTATATTACACAAATAATGAAATGTGTATGAGATGAAACAACTTGTGAGCCTTATTTAGCAACAAGAACCCATGTAACTTGGTATCCACATATGTAAGAGATTTGAAGGAGACTATGTATGGGAGCATATGAAGATGTGAAAGAGTTGAGTCATGGTTAATAGTTGTGTCGGGGTTGGTAAGTGCCTTTATGTGCCAAGGAAGAATCTAGGTTTTATGCCAAGTAATGCGAAATCAAGTAGCCTTACATACGTCGCTCTACAACCTCGCTATTACCTCAAGATAAACTTTCTTTCCTCTAAATATTTATCTACAATATAGTAGGTGATAAAACTAACATTAGCAGCCATTAGATATATCTTGGCAGCCCAATCTCATAAAAAAATAACACATGGACAGCAAGCGTATAATTATAAACCCAACGTATTCTTTCAACCTTTCCGCCTCTAATCGTATTTTCCAATCCACTTTCTCATATACATATCATGTGCAGCCTATTGTAGTGCCATAACAGTCTTACAACAGCCCACAAAGCACAATACATAACAATTCTATGCAACATACAAATAGGCGGCATAACATTACATCCCTTCGCTACATTTCAACGTCGACAATTCCAAACCTGTTCCAACTTTAACCAAATAGTCCCCACCATATATACACATAAAAATAGTCCTAAAATAGTTCAAGAATAGTTCCAAAGTATATAGAGAACGTGAAACAACAATCTCCGATTATCCGCCCACAAGTTCCTATTAAGAGCACAATTATGACATCGTATAACAACTCATTTTTGCGGACTATAAAAGTGGTGCAATAGCCTGGTTACATCATTAACAAACTAAACCTTGTTAAAAATATAAGTCTTACTTCATTATCCATCCAACCAAAAAGAGAAAGGCCTCTTAATCAACAAGAGAAGTGCACAACAGTCCTTAGGACACGTGTTGTCCAAAAATTTCACCATAAACATAACCAACATAGACTATTCTTTTTCATTAGAAAACCATACTAAACACATAACTAATCTTATATACCATTACCTTCAAGGTGTAGGTCTTCTCCAAGAACCCTAAAAGTCTCCTTGTGGCACCTTTGCTAGGTTAAGGAAGTATAGAGAGAAACTTGTGAAAGTTATTTTTTTTTCCAAGATAAGAATGACTTAAAGGTGCTACCGGTAAGCCTTTTTAAAGGAGCCTTTGGCCGACTTTCTTGTGTTGTTTAATCCTCATATTATCATGGTAGTGATGCAGTAGCTTGTCCCTTTCACTTGGGCCTAATTGGGGTTCAAAGTTGATGGGCCTTTGCTACCCATTTTTCCCCTTTCTCTTAGTTAGTTTTGGCCTACTTCACCAAGTGAGTTTTGTTGTACTTAGGTCATTTCTCTATTTGGGATAAAAATATAGTACATTTATGATGCTAAAGCATGGGCTAAAGTTACACGCTTAAAACGAACTTTATTCATAATCGAACTTGGACAAATTCGACGTCGAGCCTTATCTCCGTTTAGCTAGTAAATTTAAGCTAAGCAAGTAGGTGACTCACCTGCTAGCTTCCTAAGTCCTAGAAGCAACTCACTTCTTTCACTTTAATAAAGGTTGTGATCTCCTTAATTTGACTTAAAACTTATTTACACTCAACCCTCTTCAGCGTTAGACATACATATCACCCTCTAATTTGAGATTCAAGCACTTTTAAAAATTGGTGCTAATTTGAAAAGACATATCATGTTTCATTTGCATAGTACTGGCATTGTAAGATGTGGGGTGTTATAGATCCTAAGAAGATTAGAAATTAGTCTAGACCTTTGACTTCATTAGACATTAGAGGTTTCTTGAGTTAAGCGGGTTGTTACCGGAGGTTTGTAAATGGTTTCTCTTCTGTTGCTTTTCTTATGACTAAACTAAGACAAAAGAAGGAAAAATTTGTGTGGGCCAATGAGTGTGAAAAGAGTTTCCAAACATTGAAAAATAAGCTTGTCTCCACTCGTCTCTTATCTCCACCAAAAGGGTTAGAAGTGTTCCTTGTATATTATTATGCCTCAGTAATTGGTTTGGGGTGTATTTTGATGCAAAGTGGTAAGGCGATAACATATGCCTCTAGATAACTTAAGGTCCATGGGAAGAATTATCCTACCCATGATCTTGAATTTGTTGTCATGGTATTTGGTTTGAAAATTTAGCATCACTACTTGTATAGGGTTCATATTTATGTGTTTGCAAACTACAAGAGTCTTCAACACCTAAAAAGATCTTAAATTGAGACAAAGAAGGTGGTTAGAGCTCCTTAAAGATTATGATATGAGTGTGCATTATCACCCCGGTAAAGCTAATGTTTTGGCTGATGCTTTAAGTAGTGTTTCTATGGGTAGTCTGGCTCATGATGGTGGCAAAGAGGTGGCTAGAGAGGTTCACTAGTTGGCTAGATTTGGGGTTAGGTTGGATGAGGTTAACAATGGTGGTATAGTTGTTGATGGTTCTAAATTGTCCTTGACTGAATAGGTAAAGGCAAAGTAAGATCTTGAACCCCCGCCCTTCTAGAGTTAAAGGCCTTTGTGAGAGATGGTAGAGTGGACGTTTTCTCCCAAGGGAGAGGTGGTGCCCTTAGGTACCAAGGTAAATTTTATGTGCCAAATGTAATTGATTTGAAAGAATTGATCTTGAAGGAGGCTCATAATTCATCCTATTTCATTCACCCCGATTCTAGAAAGATGTATAGAGACTTGAGGGAAGTGTATTATTGGAGCGGTATGAAGAGAGACATTGCTAACTTCATATCCAGATGTTACAATTGCCAACAAGTGAAGGCTGAACATCAAAGGTCGGGTGGCCTAGCCCCAAGACATAGAGATTTCCACTTGGAACTGGGAAGAAATCAACATGGATTTTTTGGTCGGGTTGCCAAAGACTAGGAAACATTTTGATTCTATTTGGGTTGTTGTGGATAGAATAACGAAGTCAGCTCACTTCCTATGGGTCAAAACTACTTATGGTGCCAAGGATTATGCTAAGTTGTATATACATGAGTTGGTTAGATTACATGGAATGCCCTTTTCTGTCATTTCGGATCACGGTGTTCAATTCACTTCTCACTTTTGGAGGTCCTTCCAAAGAGATCTTTGTACCAAGGTCAAACTTAGCACACCCTTTCAAACTCAAACAAATGGTCAAGCCAAGAGGACTATCCAAACTCATGAGGATATGCTTAGAGCTTGTGCTTTGGAAATTAAGGGTGGTTGGGATGAACATCTTCCACACATTGAATTCGCTTACAATATTAGCTACCAGTCAAGCATTGGTATGGCTCCTTTTGAAGCTCTCTATGGTAGGCATTGTAGATCCCTGGTTGGGTGGTTTGATATATCATAAATGGCTTTGCTAGGTCCGGATTTGGTCATGGAATCCTTGGTGAAGGTGAGATTGATTAGTGAGAGATTGAAAATAGCCAAAGTAGACAAAAGTCCTACTCCGATGTGAGGCGAAAAGATCTTGAGTTTAAGGTTTGTGATTGGGTTTACTTGAATGTCTCAACCTATGAACGGTGTCGTTCTATTTGGAAAGAAGGTGATTTTAAGCCTAATGTTTTTGGGTCATTATAGAGTTTTGAGAAGTATTGGTAAGGTTGCATATGAGTTGGAGTTGCCTACGGAGATGAATATTGTTCATCCGATCTTCCATATGTCCATGTTGAGAAAGTGTGTGGGTGACCCAAGTGCTATTTTACCCTTGGATGTTATGAGTGTTGTAAAAGATAATTTGACTTATGACGAGGTCCCGGTAGAGATTTTGGATATAAAAGTGAAGAGGTTGAGGAACGTAGATGTAGTTTTCGGCAAGTTCCATTGGAGGAACCAACAAGTTAAAAGCTCCACATGGGAAGCCAAGTCAAACATGAGAAAGAGAAATCCATATCTCTTCCACTCTATTCAAGTTAAAGCTAATAATTTAAGTCCCCTATATGAATTAAAGTCTTATGTTTCAGCCTTTATATCATCTTGCATGCATTCATGTTTATGTTAACAAGTTTATGGTGATTTTTGATATTCATGTTGAGATTTTTGGAAATAGTGTCTAAGTGCATTTTTTACATTCATGTAGGGCTGAAATCTTCATTACTTCTCTTATATATGTTTCATTGACATACGTGGATGAATGTTTCCAAGGGGGAGATATTGAAACGCTCCGAAAATGTGCTTCAAAAATGCCCATAATCATAATTTCAATATATCTAAAGAACCAGGCATGATATCAAAAATTTGACTTCATATTCGCGATTGGGGGGAAACATTGCGTGAGAGATAGGTTTAACCTCGATTTTAGAGGACCCTTAGTGAAAATTAATTTTTGCAAAATTTAAATTCCAGTAGCCATCCGTGCCCTAGCTGCGATGCACTACGGGCACGGATCAGTGTTGGAATGCCTTTAGCAATGGGCCCACGTCGCGCCTATGACGTGGACCAGTACAGTTTTTCCTTTACTTTCTAATTCATCCCAAGGGCCTTAGAGTCATATCCCCATGCCTACAACAACAACAACATTACCCCAATGCCTCAAAGGCTCCCGCCATTGCGGGGTAAGGGGGGCTCGGATGTACGCAACCTGACCCCTATGTTTAAAAACATAGCGCGACTGTTTCCGGATGACCCATGATGAGCGTCGAAAGTTGCATTGACTAACTGCGATTTCACAATTGAAAGAAGCACAGATAGTTTAAAGAGTCATTTTGATTTATTCCATCATACCCCAAAACCAAAAAATAGTGAATCTTTGGCCCCATGCCTACATATGCATGAAAACACCTATACTTAGCCAGTTTTCAACTATAAATCACTCAAGACACTCTCAAAAACCTCTTCAAGACTTAACCAAATATTTCATCCAAATTAAGTGTTCCAAGCTTAAATATGGAGATCAAGAGCTCCATTGAAGCTTCAGGTCTCCTTCAATTCTACATCAAGAAAACACAAGTTTGAGGCATATGGGTTTCACCCATTGGGTCCTTTCATCCTTGGAGCCCAATCTTCCTTTTTATGAGAATTGTATGTTTTCAAGTTGTATCTCCTAGCGGTATCCTTTATTATGGATTTTTATTACAAATTATGTTGGGGTTTTATGAAATGTATATTAAATATGCATGTTTCTCTATTTCAAGTTTATACTATGAATTGGTTTGGTCCATTGAGACTATGCATGTTTTGCGCTATGAAACTATGATCTATTATGAAATTTGATGATGGATTTCAATGTATCTTACATGAGGGTTTTACAATGTGTTGGTGGGTTGATTTACATTAAGTTTTGTCATATTATTTCACTCTTGAATTGCATGATTTTGAACTAGAATTGCACACCCACTAAGTGTTCGATAAATTTCTTGACGAGGATTCTCAAGTTATTGATGAACTACTACATGGTTTATAAGTCAAGTGACTTTATGATAATTAAGGGATTGTATATATGCATTTAATTCATGAAGATTATCTATAGTGTTGCAAGTTTACCATATCTTGTTGGGGGCTGACATGCCCATACTACTATGTTGAGGGGTAAACGCCTCAACCACCTTGTTAAGGGGTGGCATGCCCATACTACCCTGTTGAGGGGTAGATACCTAGACCATCTTTTTGGGGGGTGACAGGCCCATACTACCATGTTGAGTGGTAGACACCTCAACCACCTTGTTACGGGGTGGCATGCCCATACTACACTGTTGAGGGGTAGATACCTAGACCATCTTTTGGGGGTGACATGCCCATACTACCATGTTGAGGAGTAGATACCTCGACCACCTTGTTAGGGGGTGACATTCCCATATTACCACTTTAAGGGGTAGATACCTCGACCACCTCATCGAGGGGGTGACATGCCACCGGTTCCAAGTAGTTGTTGCTTTGTCTATGATTATGGTCTCTCCCACACATGTAATCTATATTTGCAATTTATATAATTTGCAGGCATGTTTGACGTCAAAAATTGATCATGCATGCCATATTGATATTATACTTGTCAATTGCTTATGATTATGCATATTGAATATGTTGGCTATGTCTTATTGCATGGAATCCTACATACTTTACATTCAAATGTGCTAACGTATACTCTATGCCTACATGATGTTACCTTGTAGGAACTGGAGCACCTCTGGATCATCGTCCATGTGGCTAGTTTTGGCATTTTGGAGGATATGGTTTGGTGAGTCCTCAAGTCCAGGGATACTAGCTATGCTACCCTTACTATTTGATGTCTCTTTATGTTAAACATTTGATACTATGTGGGTAATCTTGGAAAGTGTCTTGGCCCCTGCTCCAATCTATATTAGAAGTGTTGTTAGAACAATTGTTGTACTTATGCTTTGAGCTTGACTCTTGAGTATTTTCCTCATTCTCCATGTCACATCTAGGCCTTAGGCTTGGGTCATGACACAGTCCCTTGACTCACCACCGATTAGCAAAGGTACTCAGAACAGAAGAAGATGATGGTGCAATGGAGGACTCTTCCTCTGATACATCCTCAAACCCCTTCTGAGAACTAGAATCCTCTCCTAATAGAGTCATCTGTGGCATACCTCTCTCACTCTAGTCACTGTTTTACTCTTCAAACTGAGAAGGACTAGCCATTGGAGCCTATGTTTTTGTTTGTTTTGTTTACAATTTATAACATTGGGTTGGTTGCATATTGACTTGTATATTTCATGAAGAGTATGTAGGTACAAGACTAAGTAAAAAATTTTGATGAAAAAAGCATCAGGCCAAGTTTCTACGACTGGGTCTATGAGTCGTAGAGCAGTCTACAACTTGTACCCCATCTCGTAGAAAATTCCAGGAAGTAAAAAAATTGTGCACTCCAATCATGAGCCAACTTTATAATTCGTAGATCAACATATGAAAGGTGAATGGGGTTCGTGGACCTCAGGTATGTTTATGATATTTTGCTAAATATTGAGGGTTTTATGAAATCATGACTTACGACTCGTCCATCCATCTACGACTTGTAGTCGGGGTTTCAAAGACTCAGGTCCAGTCATTTAATCATTTGACTCAGTTTAATATAAAAAGCGGGGGTCAAAGTAATTTGACCCCTATTTGACCTACATTTGCCAAATCAACCAAGATTCCCCTTCCCCTTATTATTCCTACTACTTTCTGATC
Source organism: Solanum ossicruentum (assembly GCA_025774065.1). NCBI lineage: Eukaryota > Viridiplantae > Streptophyta > Magnoliopsida > Solanales > Solanaceae > Solanum > Solanum ossicruentum. The sequence continues at coordinate 4,360 of JAOTQR010121800.1, read as the reverse complement.
ATCGCCATTCACTTTTTCTGCAAGAATTCCGACCAACCTAAGGTTTTATGGTTATTCACCTTCTCTCTATTCTTCCAGCTCATCTCCGTTCTTGGTGAGTTTTCAGTTTAGCTTTAATCCTTAATTTTTCTTGTTCTTAATTGATTGATTTGCTGATTATGATGAGTATGGTTTTAAACATCTAATTTTTGGTTTGAATTTGAATTGTGAATTTGGAATTTGGTTGCCCTTTATTAAATTGATTGTTTGAGTCCGGAATTGGGTGTTTTGACATTATTGATTGTTGATTGCTATGCCTATTGAATCATCACCCATGTTTGATCAAATGATATTTCATGATTCATAATTATAAGTTGGTAGGTATTGGCATGGGCATATGATTTTGTGTGGGTCATTTAGGATTAGTCAGAAACATAGGTTATTCCATGCTTAATCATTTTGGATGGGTTGTGTTTTGCTTAAAGAAGGTTTGGTGTCGGGGGTGATGTGATAATCTTGTGGGTGCCTGTGTTCTTGCTTTGATGTTGCTATTCAATTTGTGAAAATGTCTTTTGGGTTTCGTGTGATAGACTTAGAAACTTAGGCGACTGAGATTTTTGGTCCATGAGTGCCTTTTGCGACCCATAGAGAAATCTATTAGTCGTAATTGCCACTTATGGGAAATCCCAGAGACTTGATGTTTCTGATTTTCCATTAGATGAGACCTTCTATAAGTCCTAAATCATTTTGCGACTCGTAGATAGGTCTCGTAGACCCCTGACTAAATCTAATTATTCAATGGAGTTCTCTACTACCCCAGTTTATGACTCGTAAGCCACTTTACGAGTGTTATCTGTTCCATGGACTTTTCAAGTGACAAAAATTAATCTGAATCACTGGTCTACGAGAGCAATTTATGACTCGTAGTGTTCACCACAACTCATAAAGGGGCTTTTGTAGAGCCTTTCTACAACTGACTCAGATAACTTATTACATACCATTTCTTGATTCATAGGGCTAATTATGGTGTGTGTATGTTTATGTTTTAGGTATTATGGCCTCGAAAGGAAGACGTGATGAGATTGAGGCTATGAGGAGAAAGCTTAGCGATGAGCCTTCAAATGATGAGCATTCGGGTGATGAGCAGATCCCTCAGCCAAGTGGGTCACTAGAGATCATCGATGTTAGACCAGACAAAAATGCTACAATACCACAGACCAGAGCCGCAGCCAAAGTTGGGTGTACTACCTATGAATCCTAAAACTAAAAATAAACTTATAACTATTCTATAACATCAAAAACCCTGGGTTGCCTCCTAAGTAGTACCTGATTTATTGTCATGGCACTAATACTGATGTTCATGCTCCAATAAGAAAATGGTCACTGACATTAATTAACCTAACCGTAGGTTAGGGTCAAATCTACAGGGAATATAATGCTTACTACAAGAATTCGCTATCAATCATTTCGAGTATCTATAACTAGAATATATAAATGGGGGTTTTTTGTGTTTCAAGAGTAAAAATGAAAACAAACATTGTACTATGATATGAGAAAACACTCAATTTTAGGGGAAACTTGGGATTTGTATTCCCCATGGTCGTTGACTAGATTAACCTAGACAACATAACTACAATTAAAGATTCACATGCAGGATGGTAAATTAGGTTCTTCCAGCACTCTTATGAAGGTGAATGTTGAATATCACCATGGCTCTTAGTCAGCTATAATGTCGTGCTAATTAACCATTACCTATTGTCTCAGCCAACCTTCCCTTGGTTAGGTTTGGTTGATTAGACGAGAAAACATTAATCGAATCCTGTCATCTGCTTCCCTTTTCCTATTTGTAACTACCTTGGTCAGGATCGTTATTAGCTACTCATAGCTAAGGCAAAACTAACAAAAATGCAAATATAAGAGATGATTGAGAATTTTACCCAAAGCAATGAAGATTGAACACACCACAAGTTGCAAACCACAAGCTTGATAGATTGACAATAAGTACAAACCAAGATTTGCAATCCCCAAAATTGGGTTTTTCAAGAGATAAATGAAGAACTCTACTAGAACCCTAAAATATTCTTGAGAGAATATTTAAAAGCACATTCAATGTCTCTCCAACAGGAATTTCGCTCTCTTTTCCTTTTTAAAACCTCACTTAAAGTTATATAACTTTTACATTATTAACCCTAAAAATTACACAAAAAAGATAGTTTGTAGCAGGTACGCCTTACAGGTACGACTCATATGGTGATCTACAAGTCATAATCTAGGTCGTATCAAGTGGTTGGCATATTGAACTCAATTAATATGACCCACTGGTATGAGTCGTAGCTTGGGCTATGACTCGTATGATCCTTTTATAGTCTCGGCCTAAAGTTGTTGATTCAAAGTTTGGGCTCTCTGTTTCCTACTACGAGTGCACCTATATGAGTTGTAGTGAGACCTCTGACTCATAGTTTGGCATCGTAGGGTTGACCTCAACTTGGCATATTTCTGATTTTTGATCTCTGTTTCTTACTACGATAACACCCTACGACTCGTAGCTTGTGCTACTACTCGTATGTCCTATGCTTCAGCAAAATATGTAATTTTCTTCCAAAATCATGCCTACCTAACTTTTCTACAAGAACAAAACAAAAACACATAAAACCATAAAAAGTCGCATTAAGAACTCACTAAATCCCTTGTTTTAGGCATCAAATGTGTTGTACTTTGACAGCACATCGACACACTCAACTTAGAATTGTTGTGTGTCCTCAAGTAACGACTCAATCTACGCAGACAATAAGAAATAAATAGCAGAACTACCAATGGCATATACATCATCCATTCTAATCCAGGTACCCAACAGTCATTTTTAGAACCAGATTGCAAAGCTACAAAGCCTAACAAAAATATGATGATGAATCTACAACTCAACTATGATAAGCTAAGGGGCATCAACCATCTATAATCACTGGTATAGCCATATGCTATTGATGTAGTGCAAATGCCCTCACAAAAAAGAAGTCCCACTTACTCACTAGAAAAGCATTTAGAATTCAAGGACTGAGGAAACATTCTCACTCTAACAAATGAAGTTCATGTAAAATGACTAACACCATAACTTACCTCTATACTCATCTTGCAGCTTGGTGATAAAGTAGATTTGGATCACTTTAGGACTTAATGGCTTGTAACATAAGTTTAGGAGGCTTTGATATGGCATTTTAGGCAAGTAGTGAATAAAATATATCCTTGAACCATGTTTACCAACACTTTTGCCTTCATAACCCAACCATTTTCACTAAAAAATTCACCCTTATTCTACTGTTTAAAGATTTTCCCGAGTGCTTTCTTTCTATTTTTATCTATGCCTTATTTTTTAAATCAATTCTTGCTACTTTTTCTCATTTCAAGGCACTTTTAATCTCTTTTTTTACTGCCCGGGCTAATGATTTTTCATTTCTTTCCTAATTTCCCAACTAACCACCACATTCTTTTACTTTACCACAATAAGGGCCACCCTCAACTTAAGCATTTTAGCATATGGTGAAGTATACAATATCTATTCCCCAAATCAGGGGCACGATTTGTAGTTACCCTCAACTTAGGCTTTTAGCCTCAATTAAAGTTCACATGTTCAAGGATAGACCAAGCCTAGTATCAAGGTATTTCATCAAACAAGGTTAAGTAAGTAAGGTGTCAAGAAAGAATGAGTACATGAGAAGCTCATAAATTTGCAAGAGGGGATTCACTGACTCATTCGGTAGGTCATTTAGGCCAAAAATGGGTTCATTAAAAGAACAAAGGCCTAAGATCCTTTCTAAATTAACCACATCGCCAAACCAATTTAAAAGTAACAAGGCAAGTTCTGAGTCCATACATAATACATGAATGCAGGAAAATAGGCTCACAACACACATGACAATGCACTCACAGTCAAGTATAGACTCACAGGTCCTGTTTCCTACCTCAACTTACCTTTACATTACAGGAATAAACATTGCGAGATACTCAAAATGCATGAATGCATCAACAACCACAGTCTAAAAATTTAAAGGGTACCTAGTTTTTCATCAAAATCTTAAAAGCATTTTAAATACTACATATATGCCAACAAATAACATTACTATGTATCTATAAAGTATCTACGCTACCTAAAACATATCAGTTCAATAGGAAATTAAAAATTCACAAGGAAAAAGAAACACGACAAGAAAACCTTGGGATCAAAAATAGGGGAAGTTATTGACTAGAGGCTACTCAGGCTTCACCTTAATCCATAACTTCCCATACCCCACCAAACTAGAATACTTTTTCCTAAGAGTAAAGACAAGAATAAAAAACCAAACGCGATAACATATATATATATATATATATATATATATATATATAT